>JAQIWN010000786.1:0-26804 GCA_034699025.1 Entomobrya cf. arborea Gr-Col-00668
ATTGGTACATGATACATCCCTTTTGGTTAAGTACGTAGTAATTTTTGCAGTGTCTGCAGTTGCACTATATGCAGGTGTTAACTATACTCAGGTAAAGGCAAAAAAATTGTTTTGATCATCATGTAGCACAAAAATGAATCTTGTGATTTTTCTACAAGCCGCATTTCTTCCTTCTCCGTATCATTCACCACCACCACCATCCGTTCTACTTCTTATAAATTTTACGTAGTTTTTTTACTCTTATACTTTTCTGCATTTACAGAGGCATATCACGGGATACATTTATGCATTTTTAAAAAGCAGGATAGGGTTAAATTATATTTATAAAGTTAGTATAGAACACTGTTCTATGTACATACTAGAATGACTTTGAGCTGAGATTTTCTGTTGCTGCTGTGCCTAAACTCAAACCATATGTCGACTTTTATTTGCTTCTCTGTCTGTCTATTTTGCTGTTTCTAGTGTTGATGTTACATAAGGTGTAAAAATTAAAAGGGTTCATCACACAGTACGTGGACATCTCTACTCTACAAAACTAAGCGAATTGTCTTTACTCAGCAAGCAGTGGAGAGATAATAGAAAAAAATTATCTGTACATTTATAATATACCACAACTGATAACAATACTGCTGCAAAGAAGCAAACATTCTATACTAGTATATTTACAAGCTTGGACACTTGTAGACGGAGCAGCAATTAATATAACTTTGCATTTAAATTTGTGCTGTGCACAAAACAAAAGAAGTGCTTTTGCACTTTTTCATCCATGTTGTATGACATCACTTAACCATTGTTAACCAAACAATGTGTGTGGTGTTCACAAAGTAAACTAGAATTGATTGAGTTGCGTTGTTGGACACTACTAAATAGTAGATGATCTGTGCGCAGTGCGTACGCACAATTAGTAGTTATTATAACGAAGGAAAACTACTATACATGGTACACTGAATGTGGGCTGTCAACAAAAGCGACAGGTAAATCACGTACTCACACAAGTAAAAGAGATCACTAAATATGATGAGCTATATGAGTAGTATATAGATTGGTGATATCAGCACATTACATAACCTCTATATCACCATAATTGTTGTAAAGTTAACTCCTACCAATAAAAAAAATCATCATAAATCTATCACCAGCAGAAGATATAAAATGAATTAAAGTTTAAAACTAACAAAAAATCTGTGAATCAATTTTTTTTGCGATTGTGTAGAAGTTCCGTGATTGAAGGTTGGATTGGAGTGAAGTGAGCAGCAAAAAAAATTAGGTTTTTTGTGTCCGTCTCCAGTTTGCCTTCCAGCAAGTAGCACGACAGGACTACCACAATCTGATCTGATAGTCGAAGAGCTTGGATATCAAACCTGTTGAGAAAATTTAATGGCCTGATCTGTATGTCACATATTTTACAAGATTTTATGAGAAAATTTTCGTGGAAAAAATATACGCATGCATAAAAATTATATGATTTTCTTTGTACCAATTTTTTTTACAGCGTGAGATGAGCAACGGTTGCCCAAACACTTATTTTCTCCATCGAATTTGCAAGGCCACGAAATAAAAGAGACTGCTTTAGTTTTCCCAGCAAAATTAAAGTATTTTTTTGGAACGATAAGCATTTCCACCATGATTACCAACATGGTGGCTTCCCTGACCAGCTTTGATAGTAATCGTCGTAGTAGAAGTCGAGGATTTACTGTTTCAAATTTTTACAATGGTGCACTTTTAGTTTTAATTAATCTTTCCCTAATCTGTGATTCTTCTCAACAAAGAGAAGGCGTTGTAAGAACAACGGCAGTGGAAGGGGCTGCAAGTGACGTAGATCATGTTTTAGATATTTCTATGCCAGATGTTCGTCCTACGCAAGTACGTTAACTAATTTAATGAACATTATATATACTAATTCATGGCTTGATGAACTGTAAAATTATTTATGTTATTTTAATTTTCAGGATGATCATTACTTGTGCACCTCATTAAACATAGAAGCATATGGAACCCAATATATCCATTCGTTTGAACCAAATTCCAATGCTGACAGGGCACATCACATGCTTCTTTTTACGTGCGATGATGTTCCAGAGCTACTTACAAAAGACGGATGGTGGTATGTTCCAATTGTTTGAAATTTAAAACGATTTTATTGCAATGCTTAAACATTTGAACTGTGTTGCTGATAACTATTTTCAATGTTGATTTGCAGGGACTGCGGTCATCACTATCAAGCTTGTAAAAAAATGAGAATTATCTACGCTTGGGCTAAAAATGCCCCACCGACCATACTTCCTAAAGACGTAGGATTTAGAATAGGAGTTGAGTCTAATATTAAAAATCTCGTTCTCCAAGTTCATTACGCTCATCCTTTACCGGAGGGATCAACTGATCGTAGTGGCTTTCGTCTTCACTTTTCTGCAGATGAGTAAGTTTGCCCATAAATCTTTCACACTTTCACACAACTCGTTTTTCCAGTTTCGCTGATATTTCACTCATGCTAATCTCTGATATTTCTTTGTTTGTGCAGACCCAAGTTTCTGGCTGGTATTATGCTTATGTACCGGTCAATGTTGGATTTACCTCCTCACACAGAAAGTAAACTTGTGTTTCAAACATTTTCAAACTGTAAGGTTAAGCTGTTGACCCTTGAAAAACTAATAATTAAATGCAATATAATTCATTCTAGAAATTCATGGTGACATGAACTGTGCACTCCAAGCGAACGCCCCAATTCATCCTTTTGCATATCGTGTCCACACTCACAAACTTGGTGTGGTTGTGTCTGGTTATCGACTGGATCCTAACAGTGGAAAGTTTGAGCCGATTGGCAAGGGTAATCCCCAATGGCCCCAAGCATTTTATCCTACAAAAACGAAGGTCACCATCAACCCTAACGATTACGTCGTTGCACAATGCACATTTTCTACAAGGAATTTCGACAAATATACTCAAATTGGAATGACTGCTGGAGACGAAATGTGTAACTTGTACATAATGTACTATACTGCCTCCAGAGATCCTGAGGATCATAATTTGGATTGTGGAGACGAGGAGTATGCTGAAATTAGTGAGCATCTTCCCATGGACTCTGATGTGCCCCTTCCAAGAAATAAAACTTTGGAGGAGCATGCCATGGGCCATGGTCATCATACTGGTAGTGCACCTGTGGTGTCGCCCTCAACAGAGAAAACTAGTCATTCAAAGAAAAGGCCTGGAATCGAATTCAGTGTGACACCAGGATTAGGTATGGGTAGTAGTAGTGCGGGCATGGATGAAATGCAACCAAATCGAATGGACGATTTAGCAGGAAATCGGATTGATGCGGGACGAGCTCTGAAAATATCAAAATATAGAGCAGTGGATACCTGGCCGGATAGATCCGTTGTACTTGGACAGGCTTCCGGAGTTGACTTTGATACTGCTGGAAATGTTGTGGTTTTCCATCGAGGAGATCGAGTTTGGGACTACCATACTTTTGACGCTAGGAATAATTACCAGCAGAAGGAAAAGGGCCCAATTAAAGATGATACTGTTTTGATTGTGGATCCAAAGTCGGGAAAATTATTGCATAGTTGGGGAAAGGACATGTTTTATATGCCCCATGATATAACTGTGGATATAAGAGGAAATTTCTGGTTGACGGATGTTGCCTTGCATCAAGTTTTCAAGGTTAGTTAAATATGAATTAAATATAGTTTGAATTGAATTGCTCCGTCCTTTCCAACATAACCCGTCATTATATTCTTGCTTATAGTTTGAACCTGGTAAATTTAAACCAAGTATGGTTCTCGGTAAACGGTTTGAACCTGGTAGTGATAATGCCCACTTTTGCAAACCCGCTGCCGTGGCTGTTATGAAAAGCGGTGACTTTTTCGTCGCAGATGGATATTGCAACAGTCGTGTTATCAAGTTTAATTCTCGAGGAGAAAAGATTCTAGAGTGGGGAAGAGCATATCAACCCAACATGTTTTCTGGCGTATCGTCTTGGTTTAGCCGTATTGCCCCACCTCCATACGCCTTCCAGATTCCCCACGCTCTTGCCCTTGCTGAAGACCAAGATCTTTTGTGTGTAGCGGATAGAGAAAATGGAAGGATTCAATGTTTCAAAGCGTCAACTGGAGAATTCGAGTTTAAAATTGAATCATTGGACTTTGGAGGAAGGCTCTTTAGTGTTGCATATTCTCCAGCAAATGGTAAAATTAATAATTTTAAATCAAAAGTAAATATACATTGTCAAGTTAATTAAATTACTTTTATTATTTTCCAGGTGGCACACTTGTAGCTGTCAATGGTCCGAATGGCCGATTCTCCTCGAAAACTGTACAAGGATTTATCATACCCCTCGCCACAAGAGAAATCGCATCCGTTTTCAAACCAGAAAGTCCCCAAGCCTTTGGAAATCCCCACGACGTGGCTATCTCTCGTGATGGAAAGGACATTTACGTGGTAGAAATCACTCAACCCTACAAAGTCTGGAAATTTACTAATAACTCTACCAGTTCATATGGAGCGATTTCCGGAAAGCAAATTGATGTCGGAGCTAGCCATTTAGAAAAGCGTCCACAAACCCAAGAACAACCCAAAGTATCACCTCACTCCCACACGCTTCCAGACGGGACCGCATCCGAATCGGTTGCTCTACCTCACAGTGATGTTAACGAAGCCCCCAGTGAAGACTCGTTTGGGGCATCAGTAGTGATCATGGCATTTTTAACTATTCCACTACTTTTGCTTATCGGAATTGGAGCCTTGATGAGGCTCCGTGACAGTGGTATACCATTCCATTTATTTGCATGCCAAAATTATGTAATGAACATATCCCGAACAAAACTCTCATTTCAAAATTTACTATTTCAACAGGTTGCTGTAGAAGAAAGGAGACCAAAAGCTTCTCTGAATTCTTTCCTCCAAGTGCAGGGTTTGAAAAACTTCGGATGGACGAAACTGACAGTGACAACAGTGATACTGAAATTGAAGAGTTTAACGCATCCATGTATAGGAAAGCTTCTGCATAAGCATTTAACATCATCAACAAAACCACTCAAGACTAATTTAAAAAGCTGGCATTTTGCTATTTTTTACTCGTTCATCCCGAAATAAATAGACATAATTTAGAGCAGAGCCTTGCCGATTTCATTAAACAGTTTCTCACTTGATCGTCAATTTGTAGCTGCTTTTATACTTTTGTGTTGTACGAATCTTTTGTAAGACCATAAAATAGGAAACTAATTAGTTCTTATTTCATTTAGATTCAGAATTCCGTTATGATTTTGAAAAAAAAACCAAAAGAATCAAAATTCCTCACTGGTGTCTTGAATTACGTGTGATTCAAAAATTAAACAAATTAAAATAGAGAATGTTTTGAAAACTTGCAAAAAATCATTAATAGTTTAGCTAATCTTCGCTAATACATCTTCATAACTGTAATGTAATCGTAATTAAAACGCATAAATATCCAGTTGACTGATTTTATGAAATAATATTTTGTAACAGAGAGTTAATATATTCCCGTGTACGCAAAACGTTTATACATAGTATAGTATACACTAACTAAGTAGTGCGCACACACTCTTTTTTAATAATCTTTAGAAAGATGGAAATGATTTTGCTTTTTGAGGACATTTTGTGTACAGTCTACAGATTACCTTTTTAAATGGTGTCTGATTGGAAGGGGTTGTCCTTAATTAGCCTTTTACGAATTATTTCTTGCTTTTGGATTATATGAAAAATTGAGTACTTCCAACAATTATGGAGATCTTGGTTGTAAAACAAGTTAAAAGTAAAAGTATTATTATTTTCCAAGTACAGTGTGGTCTATACTATAATAAGTATGTAGTTTATGTTTATATTTAACTGCTATTTTTATCATGTAAATAGTAAAATAACTGTTCTCTTTTTAATTTTTTAAGTACATATGAAGTCACTTAATATTACATTTGCCTTTTGCGCTGATGTTCATTAATTGTAAATCAAATTGTTCGTTAACAGATAATAATGATTCCTTGAACGATAACGATATATTTTTCAAGTGAGGTTCAAGGTTATACTTGCATACCTGAATTCTTGTCATCATCGCCGCAAGTTATTAAAAATGTGCTATAAAACAAAGAGGCAAAACAAAAATGCTTTATGAATTATATTTTACCTTAGCAGTGGTACTACTGTTTTAATTTGCGAAAGAGGAATTGAATGGTGTCCCGTTCTCGTTATATCGTGCATGAATGTGTATCTTGTAAATAATTTTTGAATCGAAAATTGTGTGTTCAACGGTTGCCTGATTGATATGTTAAGTTAAATGGAATCATGATCTATTTAAAAAAATATAATGATACTTTTGAGATTCAATTTCTAGTTTGGAGATTGAAGTTTTACTTGAATGGAGTGTTATTTAATTATGTTGGTTATTGTTGGATTGTAGTATGCATGATCAAAGTTTATGAATAAAGTTTAGTGACTACCAAAACCGTAGTGCAATAAAGATAAAGGTTTTATCCATAAAAATTACATTAGTAAAGATTTTTATTCAGCTTTATAAGCCAATCACATTGAGATAAAATAATTTAAGCTTGATATCATTACATTGAATATATTATTTAAACTTTGCAACATATATTTTTACAAACTCTGTCATCTTATACAGGCTTTCATATTTACATACTATTATTTGAAATCATCACATGCATTTTCAAGTTATATGCTCTTTTTAAATACTTTTTTGTTGTGTGTATGTATAGATTGGCGTGATTTAAAAATTAATTTCTTAAATTTTCAACAGGAATGGCATAGAATAAAGATTAACGGGAATAAATTCAAGTGTTTAAAATATTCCAGCCGCCTTTTTCAATTGCTGTCGTTTCCACTGTGGTAGTCCACTAAATTCCTTGTAATCCATTTTAAAAGTTGTCTGAAAATCTTCTTCATTCAAATGAACCTGGAGAAATAATAGCAAAAAAAAAAAAGTTAATTGAATCAGTAACTCAGCAATGTATTGATGTGTTTTTAAGAGTCTTATCTGAAAATGAAAACAATTCTTTAACATTACCTCCTTTTGGGCTGGATTGACATCGTTAGGTAGCTTCTCTGTATCCTTTTCTTGGAGGACTTCCAATGGGTACTTTGTGCTGGACTCGTAATCAATTCCATTTGTGTGAACAATACTTATAGTAGCAGCCGACAATGGAGGCTGCTCTGCTTTCAGCTCTGACTTAAGTTGGTCGTAGGAAACGTTATCCTAAATTATACAAAAACATAGAATACACTATGAAAACAAATTTTCAATAGAATATAACTGTTTATTTGTGTGTAGCCACATACGTTCCATAATGTACGGTCCCACACTCCAAAGAATCCGGTGTAAGTTGGTGGTTCATAGCCTTGTTTTACAATTAAAATGGAGGTGTCCTGATCCCTGCCAGCTGGATCAGACGTCAAATACTCATGCCCGATTCTGATGGCTCCTTCACGCTCGTCCTTGTTCGAGTCTTTGCCGTACCACAAGAAAATAGTGTGTCCAACATCCAAAAGCATAACGTCATCTTCAACCAAGTCTATTTGCGAAAAGTTGATGATTTCTTCAGCTGTCAAAAATAACAAAAATATAATAGTTTATAATTTAGTTAGAAATTTATTGCTGGAATAAAAATAAATTCCCTAAGTCTACCTTTAAGGTTTCCGGTTGCATTTGAAATCTGGAACAAACGAGCAGGATGGTCCCAATCCTCATCAACAAGTCGTTTGTCATTTGCATACTCTTCCTTGCCTCCAATCGCCTCCCAAAACTCTGCCTTCTCCTGACCCTCGTAAACTGTTGAACAATCCACTCGGTCTCTGCTTGCAATTTTCTTGGCAATTTCTCGCTCGTCTCCAGTGCACCCCTTACCACACCACAAGAAAGTGGTCATTTCTCCAGCGAGGATGAAAACATCATTGGAATTAAGAGACGCAGCTCTCATAGGCACTTGAATGGCTCTTGCTTCACCTGCAGCATTGGCACGCACTTGAAGCAGGTATGGTTTGACTGGTTCATATCCACTATCATCTGCGTCACCCAAGTAAACAGTAATTTCTCCCCCAAACATTGCAATAAAATGAGGAGGCTCCTTTCCTTGCACCACTCGAACTTGTACAGCACGTCCATCTACTTCATCGTCCAAGTCTCTTGCAATCAAAGCAGCAGCTCCTCTGTCTTCACTGGTGGTTTTGACACCCAACCAAAAATACACAAGAATATGTTCTCCAGGTCCGGAAGATGTATATCGGATGATGTAACAGTCATGTTCGAAAAAACGACCGTGGTGCTCTATAGGAACTTCAACAGGTTTAAAATTATGAACTTTGAACACTTCCCTTGACCCGGATCCGTCATCAATCATTCTCATTTTGGCAGCAAGGTGGGGTTTTTCATGTAACGTAGAAGCATCAAAAGAAGTTTGGACAATTTGTGCAATTCCTTTGTTGCCCGAGTTTTGGCGACCAAATCCAACTGTTTCATTTTTAACCTTCCATCCGGAAAAGAGGGAACGGAATTCTTCAGGTTCTCCACCATCAATCACTCGCGTAACAGGAGTTTTGTCAGGGTATGCTTTCTTTCGGATAAACCCTTGGGCATTTCTCATTGCCTCAATGCGTTCCTTGGGACTGGCACGTTTTCCAATCCATACCCAAACTCCATGTGCTCCATTGTCGATGATGAAGGAATCCTGAAAAAAAATATCAAATTATGTTTTCTTTTACCTTCCATAAAGCTAACCCATTTAACTGAATGTGTCTCTTTTTACCCCAGAGTTCAAGTCATTTTGATGAAGAGGTCCTGCCTTGACTTCAGTCACCCTCAGAGTTCCATCATCATCCGAACAACGATATAATTTAATTTCGACTGTAACTTGCTTATCAACAACATCGTCACTAGTCTCAGGCCTCAACTGACTCTTTTCCTTTAAAGGAAGCAAAGTTTCAAACAACTGCCTTTCGATGTCAGGTAATCCTTCTTCCTGACCATCTTCAACGAAAATAATTGTTGCCTTTCCACCAGATTCTGCTTTGAACTGTTGAGCAACTTTGGCTGCAGATAATTTCTCTAGATTATTGGCACTCTTTCCTTCCCAAATAAATATGGCTTCCTTCAAGTGAATCAAAAAGGCATCTCCAGAGTTCATCAATGACCAGGAAACCTTGGACAATTGGCGAATGACTGGCCGTTTCTTTCCCTTGATGGAAAAGAGTTTAGGATTGAAAGTGTGGGTGACATGATTAAATCCACTTTCAACTCCACCTTGAAGCAACCTGAAATATAGAACAAATTTAAAAGAATAGAATCATTCACAAAAAGCCATTCCCCAAAAAATCAGTCTCATGTTTCCCCAAAACATTAGTCACCATTATTTTCAACAAATTGGAACAAACAACACATTAAAAAAATCATATCAGCGAGCTTCAAACCAAAAACATGAATTTCAAGGCCATCGAATAATTTTTGGTAATCAATAAATTGATGACATTTTTGTCGAATTGCATAATGCGAAATTTTGACAGTCGGGATTATAAATTATCTATAGGAATCTCGTATGTATATCGTTAAGAAGATTACACTTTGAAAATTACATGACTTGTCTGTAAGCGTAAGTGTGAAAAAACACTTTGCATTATACTTCATTGCATTTATAGACTTACTGTCACTATCCATCAATGCATGCATATTGATATTATTAACCTAGTTCGTGTTCGGCTGGTTAATTACCCGAAAGATAATGCAATAGTTATGGATAGTACATGGGCTTAAATTGTAAATGGTATATTGAGATTAACACAGTAATAAACACTCAAATGTATTGCAAGAATAATCCTACCTAATTCCATTAGGAAAATAAGATCGGAATCGCTGTGACTCGGCTCCCTCTGTCTCTCGGTGTTGAATAGGTGCTCCGCCCAGGAAGTCATCCAGTTCGACTGTTTTGTAGGCTGCCACTCCAGCTTCATCGTTACTGACGTTTGCTCCTAGCCAAAAGTGAATGTGCTGTTCCAGGATACGAGCTTCACGAACCTTTTGCATAAACCGGAAATGCCAACAAGATACATACATTATGTTTGTTTTTCATTATTTTTTCTTTTGGTATGTGGTGACATTTAAAGAGTACATATATGTTAACCGTAAAAATGTACCTTTAAATTAAGACCCCCAGGCTGACCTGACTCAGTAGCACTGTACACAATGTACGCGTCTCCATTGTAAAATGAGCCGTATTGGTCACGGGGCAAAGGAACCAGTTGCAATTTCTGTTACATAAAAGGAATGATTAGTAAAGTAAAAATATTTCAAAGCCTATTTAAAGACATCTTTGCATGAACGAAAGTACACAGAGCAAAGGCTGTAGTGCCTTTGCTCTGTGTGCTTAGTTAGTTCAAGTACGTCTCGCACAGAATAAATTGAGATAAAAGAACTAAGACTAAACTCCCACTTCAAAAGTTCCATTGTTTTACGAAAAGAGATAAAAACGCAACATAAAATACATAGTTCGAAATTATGTGTTTGTGGCATTGTCACTCATAAAATTATTAGTTTATTGGTCATAAAATGTATTAACTTAACCAACCATTATCTTTTTTCTCGTTCAGTTTTTAAATTGTACTACCCTTGTATGCGGCAATATAATGCCGGTGTTGCATGCACGCCATGTAATAACCAACGCAGAAAACATTTCAAAACTAAGAATTTATTTATGAAAATTTTACCTCAATTCTCCAAATTAAGAAACAGGTGGATCCTTTGGGGATCTGTTTGAACACAGGGTCGACAGTTCCACTCATCGTTCTGGAATTTCACAAAAAAAAATCGGCTAAATTACCTCGAATGTCAAATGACCAAATCACCAAATGTTCATTCCCTAATCCTGCCTTTCTAATTATTTTCTCAGTAATGAATTGTGGTATAACTTAATGAGAAAACCAATGTTTTATGGTAAACCTACAAGAAAAAGTGATTCACTTTACACAATGTACCAATTTAGGTTTTAAGAACTTTTCCTGCAGCCGTTCCACTGCTCTACTTTTACCACCGACGGCAAGCCAAAAGAAGAGCTAGAAAAACAGGAAAAAAGCAACTCACACACGTACACGTCTGCTCTGTCTCTGGAAAGTGAGATAAAAGAACTGGAAAAGCCGAATGAATATCATTCCAGCAACAACAGACTAGGGAGAGATCACGGTCGCAGATCACTTAACTTTTAGCAGCACATTCATACAATTTGCATTACGAAATAGCACGAAAAGAATCGTATTATCATGAAAAACATGCTTACTACAAACACACTACAACATCCTCATTTTCGACATCCTATCATTTTCAATTGATAAAATGCACATATCATCCATTATCAAACAACGTCAAGTGATAATGATTACCTTATAGAATCGTCCATCCATATACCTTTCTAAAACTACTCCATTCCATAATCATCAGCACATGCATCAATTTAAACAAAAACATGTACAGCGGACATATAGTCTTATAGTCATTTCATGTCATACTATTGTATTATTTGGAGTGCGTTATAGTTTGTAAGTTTGTAATAGCAACGATGATAATCATCATGATATCAACTAAAATGTCATTTCGCTTGCGTTTGTTCAGTCGTTCGTGCGTCCATAATGGGAGCATTTATCATTCTCCTGAAGTGATCACGATGATGTTGTTTTCATTAGACTTTCTCATCAAAAAAGGATTTTCATTACCAGAGCGAGCATGAGCACCATGTAATCATCTTTAACACACGTTGTTGTTGATGTCAATTACTTTTTTTTTGCATAGTTTACTTTACATTAATATGAATGAATGTTTTTGTAAAAAGTAGTACACAAAAGTAAATACCGGCACCCGGACCGGAGATCAATTAAGTTTATCAGTGGAATAATAATTATCGATTTGATTACATGCTTGCTTTTGGGTTCCAAGAACTGCTTTGCTTAGAGTCATTCCACAACAACAGTTTCATGATGCAATTTCGAGTGTCATCAAAATAATACCTTTATATTTTTTGATGCATGTATAATTGCGAAAACCTAGTAAGGAAAATAAAAAAAGGTTTTGCAAAACCTTACAGGGAAAATTTTTCAAAATCGTTTTTTGTTTAATAAGCCAAGCCAAGTATTCATGAGGATAGCAATTGAAAATAGTTCATAAAAATGTTCCTTAAGCAGCTTTTATACCTCTTTGTTGCCTTTTTCTAATTCAAATGCACATGATTTCATATATACAAGTTAAAGTAGAAGTAAATATTGCATCTTATAAGCATGCTATTAACTTACCGAAGAGTGTTCGAGTAGTAATTCATTCCGTTGATAATCATCTTGAAATGTGGATAATTTTCTCGGGTGGAAATAACAAAGTTTGTTATGCAAAATATATTAAGTGGCTTGGCTAATCTCGGATTTGTTATCAATTTGAATCAATCAAGCTTATTGAGTAGCACCTTTATAGTTAACTCCAGACTTTTAATTAATAATTGATATTTATCTTCGAAAAACTAACTAAATTATAAGTATACAATAGTTGCTGCATTGAAGTGCTTTAAAGATTTCAAGAAAATTGTTGAATTATTTTTGCACACAATTATTTTTCCTTATCTACCCAAAAAATCAACTAGCCCTTCACGCGATCTGATTCCGTCGTTGCAAATGAAAAGCATGCTCGCTGAAGATCCGTAAGTACGCATTGTTCTCAAACAAATTTTTTTATTAGAATCAGACAACTGTTATCACTTTGTTTTGCGGTGATCAAACGATGATTAAGTTGAGTGAAATGGATGAACTTGAGTTGATGATGATGACGCTGCAGGCTTGTAGGCTAACGGTTTGTCTTTTTATTATATTTGTACCACAACCACCAAAAATACTACTTTATAGCGTGGTCTGGGTCTCCACCTACACCTATTATTTACAAGAATACTATATCAATCACCATCATTCACGTCAAGAGAACACTCAAAAAGGAACAGATCCAATTGCTTTTCAGAAAGATGATTAATTTTCACGTTGATGCTGGGAGGAACGATGTCAGTTGTCGCCAAAGTCGCAATTTCCTCTTTTTTTCTTTATTTGGCTTCAATTTAACGGTTTCCATTTTATCTTTTTCGAAATTCTTTTAAATTAAAGATGCGTAGCTGCTACTACTCCTCTGAAGTAAATTGAATAAGAGTCTGTAATTTTCAAACTTTGTTTGTACACTTATAGTCACGACATGTCATTATTCACTAAAAGATTCACGTTTTTTTTTTTGCGATTCTCCCAATCAAGATATTTTTTTGGAAGAAATTACGGTAATGACCTCCTGCGGCGAAGAAATCCGTGATTTACACATAAAAAGGCATTTTGATACCGCTTCACGCATCACCAATCACTAGTATCAAATACGAAACACTGTTTTTAAAAGAAAAATTGCATTTTAAAAGGAACATTTTTGGCAGAAATGTTCATTCAATTTTAAAAGTATCAAATGCAAGCAAAAGGAGCGATGCGCCGTAAAGACAAACACGTAAAACTATAAGCAGACAAGACAACGAGACGCCTTCACTTTGACGCTTGTGTTTCTACCAAAGTTTGAGTCACATTTGCGGCTGTCCACTACAAATTCTTCATTTGAGATTGACAGTAAATTCCCACGGTCCTTTGGCCTTGTTTCTTTTATAAACGATGAGTCAAATGCCATTCCCATGCAGAATACGAAGTGATGTGCACAAACATGTAGTAATGCAGTGCATCCATCTTCCTCGTCATTCATTCATTCATTCTTCCTCGCGTCCTTCTTGATGAGAAGTAAGCGCATTTGAGTCGCTTTGTCATTCAGTTTAAAAAAAATAACCTCACTTTTTCTTCAAAACTTCTCAACGTTAAAGGTCACTCTGAGTCACGCTGTTAAAAGTGTGATAAATTAAATTACAACTTTGGAGCACGTACGAGAACTTCGTTTTAAGATGTTTTTAATGGATTTTTGATAAAAAGTCAAGAGGGAGATGCTGATGTTGATATGATGTATGAAACGATGGGGTAATTACAAATAGGTTTTAGACGTATTCGTGTTGTTGATTGAAACTTTCAAGAAATTGTAGGAAGCAGATGTTTTCTTTATCTCACGTCGTTACTTCAAAAAAATGATAAATCAAAATCAATGACATAACCAGTAACAGATTTAAAGGTTCTTTAATGGCTTTAAAAACCAAATCACAGGGATGATGATGAGCGAAGTAGATGATAATATATATATTTTTTTTTAAAAGGAGTGTGAAAATAAGTCCGCAGGATGATGTTTGATTTCCTGTGTTAATTACTCACTTTCAAAATCTAATTATAACAGTGCAATAGAGTGTGTGAGTTTGTACGTAAAATGCACATTTCATGAAATGCACACGCAGGCAGATGAATAACGAGGATCGGCGGATGTAGGCACTTGCATCACACTCTCTACCGTCAACAAATTCACTGAATATATATCAAGATGATGATTTCTATGTGAAAGGTTATAATAATCAAAATCACGTCACGCTAATTCAGCTCATTAAGAGTTTAGTATTGTTGTTACATGTTTGCGATGACTGACTGACGACTGAATGACATGGCGGTGGTGATGGTGCTGAAGTAGTATATTGCGTTCCATTCCAAAATGAATTTTTCATACAACGCAACTTTAAGCACTCAGGTAATTTTCATTTCTCTCTTCTGTACTCTATATCCGTATGGCTGTGATGATATGGCTGCTTCCAGCTAAGCTAAAGCAAAAACTGAACAGATTTATGTGACATTTGCTTTTCTCATTCAGTCAGAAGAGATCAAGAAGACCCAACAAGTAGAGAGGTTGTGGGATGTGGGATTTCACTTGTAACACAACAACCACGACAATTACTTTTGCATCTCCTCCTTCCTTAGAAAGAGAAATTTTTATGGAACCAGTAGTAAGCTCTGAACAAGTCAACTACCACACAACATCACATATTATACAAGCAAGAGCGAACAATAAAATTATTTATTGCTATCACACATATATATTGCCATAAAGCACAAAACAAGTAAGAATTGAGGTAAAGGTAATCAAAATCAGAATGGTTAAGTTAATCCATGCAATGAGTTCACAAAAAATTCACAATGATCATCATGATTTACTCCAATCCAACAAATTGAGTTTCGCTATAAAAAATGAACAGAAATTGCACTGCACTTACTGCCGGCTCTGTACATTTAAAGTATCATGAGTATAATATGTTCCTCTGGCGCTGCGCTGTCTTCTCTTGTGTGACAACAACAATGAACTGACTGACAAAAATTAGAATTCGAAATGCTCCTCTTTTCACATATGTACGTTATATCCATGCTGAGCACATCACCCACCGCCATTCTCCACCATCATCGTCAAATCACATTTACACAAAACACATACACAAAAATTTTATAGTACGGCCAATGAGGATTCATAATATTCATTATTCCGTCTGTTCTGAGATTCTCTTCTGGCAATGATTATGATGATCATGATGATGGCGATGACAATGATAAAGGATGGGACGGACGGACCACTGACGGGAAATGAGTTGCAGCAAAAATCTATTTTTTTGATGATAATTTAAGTAGTACACACGAATAGAGTGGAATTGGAGTATAAATATGTTGAGTTGAATGTGTATGGCTTCTATCTTTTTTCTCCCTTTCTTAATCCTCCCCACTACTCAACTAACCGCAATACCTGTCATTTATCGAAGTTACATTGTTGTTATTTATTCTGTTACGTGGTAAAACACATAAAAGGATTGCCTTCTTCACAACTCTATGAAAATGTTATAACATGTATTTTGTTTATGTCTAGAAACCCAACAATATGAAATCATCCCAATCAACTTGAAACCTCCTTCATGTAACATCTTCACAAGAGGAAATTCACCAGAAAACTATATTACATTCGGGTTGTTGGTTTTTGCAGTGCAATTTTTTTTTTGTTAAAAAATTCGTTGCATTTTTTTCGCCAATGCACTCTTTACCAAACCACCACCAGTGCATGTTCTAGCCGAGGGCCTGGCCTGACTGCTTTGATTTGCGTAGTTTTAAGTTATAATCATCATTCTCTTTTGCAAGCACTACCCACTACACAATTTTTTACAAATCAGCAGATCACCATCATGCATGTCATGATGATATGATGATGGTGCATGGGAATTTTTTATGGGATCCAGTCAGTGGCTGAGGAAGAATATTATTTTAAAGAGCTTTGCTTTGTATATGGTAGAAAGAACAATCATAACAATAAATATACGTATTGGCATTTATCGGCATGAAATGTTTTAAAAAATTTGGTTTGAGATGAGATGTGATATGCAACAATGTGTGTACAGGGCATTATGTACTACGTAACATCAGTGTGTGATGTATTTCTGTGTATAACGCAATGGGGCAGCGGTGTATATCAATAGGAAGGGGTTAAAAATTTTAAAATGCGGCTTTTCTTTCTTGATTGTTGTGTTTTGGGTTTTGTGAACAAATCCAAAAGGTAGAATATGCAGGATAATATAGATGTACCTGTTTGTATTGTATTTTGTATTCATGATGTGATGAGATGCGGTCGGCTGCAGCTCTCCTCCGTTAATTACGAAGAAGGGAGATTAGGTTGGGAATGGGATGCAAAAGTCATCATCATATCATGCTAGCACTAGGCATTGTTCCACTACCACAGAAAAAAAATTGAGAGAGAATCCAATATGCGAGGGGATTACACAATTTTTTTGTGCAGAGGAAGTTTAGTAATTTTAGCTGACTTTTGATGGTCTAAATACATAAAATATTTATAAAGCCCAGGTAGGGAGCTTGAACAACAGATAGCAGATGTCCGGGAATGGGATATGATGGGGAAGGCAAAATATGTAGGCAGTGGTGGATGTGAATTAGATGCATGCATGCGAACAGTTTAGAAAGTGCAGAAAGGAAGGAACGAAAAGCTATCTTTAAAAGCCTAAGTGGAATTACCAGGTACAAAAGGCTACCTGTTTTCGCCTTTGGGATGTATCTGTGTGTATATGTGCGTTGATGATTACTTTATATTATTACATTTTTTTGAATGATATGATTATATACGATTATCCTGTCTACATAATTTAGTGAGTGGATAGGAGAGGAAGGAACTTTTGAAGAAGTCAGAATCAAACAAGTCCCGAAACTAAGAGAAACGTTTCGTTTCTACTCATTCTCATTCAAAACATTTAGTTTAGTTCACCTTTTATGCATAGAAATATACAATTGTAGACCTCTGAGAATTCGACACGGAGAAAAAAGTAATGCAATTAGATATGCAGTAGTTTTATGAAATTGAATCTCAAAAGGATATAATGGGATTTGTACGATTTTCTATTTATAGACTCAGAGTTTCTCTTCTTTTATTGCATAATATTGAGAAAAGGTGCAAAGACAAGTGGTGAGTGGGGAACCTTTTAAGAATGTGTAAGGCTAAATGCTACTATAATTTGCCCTTTTTATTTTCAAGATGATGATGAGCCGATGACTTGACATTACTAAACAAGTCGAGTTATTGACATTTTTCTCTCTGTAGACAGAATTTCCGAATAATTGAATTAGTATACGGGTGGGGTTCAAATGCATAAATTCAACTTCAAACTTAGCATACAGGTGGGCTACCACACATTTCTATTCATTTATGAAATAAAATAACTCATAATGATTTTTATTCTCGTTTTTATATGCATTTGAAATGATTGCATTGCTGTTTCGCATTCAGTACTTCCTCTGTTCTGCGTCTCTTGCTTGTATCGAATTTAGTAAATGCCTAGAGAACAATTTCCGATTAAAAAAACGCCTTCATTCAGAATAATGTATCATGTGCTGCTGAATTTGATTTGACTTGACGTTTTACTTGAGTGTGATTTAAGATGATAAATCGAAATTCGTGGTCGTTCGTCACAGTTATCGTCGTCGTTATTTTAACGGAGTGTGACTCAGGAGGAGTCCGATACGCAATTTACAGCAGGTAAAGTAGATTCGCCTGTGAATAATAGCGTTGAAGTTTTGTTGAGGGATGTTCTTTGTTCTGCTGAAGATGAACGGAGTGCTGTCTAGCTCACTGTGTGACATGACATGAAAATGAAACGGTGCATTTTGTAAATTCGAAATAGTTTTGCTTTGTCAACGCGAAGGATGAAAATAGGGATGATGATGATAATGACGACGATGCCTTGCTGCGAAGATATGTGTGTGAGGAAAAGAATATGTAAACATCATTGTTAAATCACGTACAACTTTTAAAAAAGCATGTAAAATTGTCGAATGTGGTGGTGGTAATGCTGATTACATGACTCAAGGCAAGAAAAAAGCCTACTTTATGGGAAATGGGAGGATTATGAAGATATACTGTTGTGTGTTTTTGAGCTGGCAAACGAGGTGAAAACTGATCATAAAAATCTATTTCACGAGTATTTTTTTTCTGCTGTAAAGCCAACTTTATGATGATAAAATAAATGATGATTGTGTTAGTTCGACTGTTTCTGTTTGCAGTTTGTGTTGCATATAGCACAACATTTATCGCCGTCATCATAAGATCTCTGAGTTTGTAGTTTATAAGGTATGTATGCTTCATCGACAGAAAATTACCAGAAAAGTTGGTTCAACAGGCAAAATGACAATAAAGTACCGTAAGGGATAGGTTTTCAGTCAATAAATACTAGAGCTCTACTAGCGAAAAGTGGTTAATTGTAATTGTAGCGAATTGTTGTAGCAGTAAAAATCTCAAATAAAAATTACAAATGTACTTGGTTTAATGAAAAACATCATGAAAATTTTCAAACCTCAATATTTTCTGGATGGTTTGAATCAAGAATGAGGTAACGAGTCATGTCGCAAAAAAATTAATGAAGCAAACAATGGATTCAGTATTTTCAAAAAATAGCAACTCATAAATACATGTCGAGAAAAAAAAAGAATGATGGATGAATTCGTTGGAAAATATTAATTATTTTTTGCACATATGTATATTGGATTTGATGTTTACATATTATATACCATAATATAATTTCCAAGAAACTGTTAACCTATAGTTTGATATGCATGTTTATAGCTTAGAAGCTTAAATTGCTTTAAATAAATTTTTAAAACCACATTGCAAATCATGGAAATAATTGAGAAAGTTAGTTCAATTTATGTCACTTTAATTTTGAACTTGTATTTAGTTGGGTTTACATATTCCTGGAAATTACAACTTTGTCTAAATGGTACAATGCATGAGACCAACTCAGACAGGTGTAAATTTGGATTTTGGTTCACTGAGTCTCTAGTAGTGCATAAGATTTGTTTTGAACATGGGGTGTAAGTAAAATACGTACATTAAACTAAAATGTCTATGAGTTCAAGTTTAACAAATGCTTTAAAACCACTCTTTAATTACAAAGATGGGCAATCTATCAGGAGTTTTGCGGAGAATCTCCATTAATTTGGACAGTTAGACCCGGTACCAAGGGCTGCATACGACACGACGAATTAGGAAATCGAATTAAAGGTGTTGTGCCTATTGGCCAGGACGAGCGTTCTGGTGCTGTCGTTTCAACCTCAAAACGACGACTGTTTTTTAATAATCACAATTTGAAACATGGAATGCATTTGAATTTCCTGAATAGCCCTGCAGATATCGAGGTCCTTACCTGGGGGCCTCCTCAAACAAAATACTCTCTTCATCAGTACATCAACAAAGGTAAAGGAATTTTGCAACAATGTCTGATCAAAGGCCAACACTCTTTCTTTGGCTACTACAGAATACGCTTGGAAGAGCCAAAAAATACTAGTTTATTCCTCGCCAAAAACGTGTGCTACAGCCCATTGTCCCGTCAAACTGGTGAAGGTGGTCGACGGGTGCAACTACTTCCAACTGAAATCGATTTTGACATTATTCAAAGCACCTCAGATGAAGCAGATGAAACCATGAACTGTGAACAATTCATCGAAGTTGATGAAGAGTTTCAAAAAGATCTAAACGACATTGCTGGACTTTTGGCTAGAAGCGATGACGATAATGACAAACTTGCTTCACGTAGTTCCGTGCAAATAGCAGAGAAAAGAGTGGATGAAGAAACCCAAAAGATTACTCTTCGACTTTTGGGACACCATTTTAGGAATGACACATTTGACCAAAATTATGGAGAATGGGACTTTCTAAATGTTGCCAAACAAATATTTTTGAAGGCATGCCCAGAAGCAATGGTGCCACCATTTTTCATAGATCAAATGCATCTTCTGTTTCAAGCTGTACTACATGAAAGTTTCATGCATTTTCCCAATCACGTTGATAAAGACACAGGAACATCTCAAAGAATTTTACACGCTTTGCAAACCTGCTTGCAAAACTCCTCTGCACTGGAATTCAAAACTGGAGAAAATTGCACTGATGACGCACCTCTCTTAAAGAAAACTTATAAAAATGGAACTGCATTTTACATGCTTGTAGAAATGCCATCCTTTATTAAAGTTGATGGTGTTAATTTTGATTTGCTTATGGAGTCTATCTGGAAACTAATGAATTTTGCACATTACTACTGTTCGGGAAGCTTTGCAGAATTTGCAACAGATCACAGTTTACTAGAAGGACACTGGTACAGATTATTTTCTCCGTTGATCATTAGAAGATGGAAATATCCTGGTCATGGGTATAGAATTTTTCAGCAAATTTTCATGAGCATTGATATGGAAAAGAGTGTTAGAAATCTGGACTTTTGCGTGAGTGCGGCAAGATTGCACTCGTCATACAAAGGATGGCTCAAGAGACCTTTGACGCACTGGCAAAAGGAAAAGTAAATAGATAACATGCGCATTAGTTTGTTAGATTTTAAAGATTTTTTTTACCTAAAAATAAATTATTTAGGCAACTTGATGTACCTCTTCAAGGACGCAACGGTAACAAAGAATCCATGTTAGTGTGGGATGATCAGGCTTACTGTATGAAGGACTACATGGACCCCGCATTTAAACTGGGCGAATCAATTGAAAAGTGTGGAATTCGATTACCAAATGAACGTCCTATGCCCCAAGTATTTTTCTATAAAAACGGCAGGGGCACTTTAGTAACTTAAATGTAGTTGTCTTGAATTATGTAGCTGATTTATAGGACCTTTTGTTTTCAATTTTTTTTTTGATGATGATACAGCATTTTTACACAAAAAGCCACAAAGATGACATGTGAAAATGGCTGTTCATCTTCATTTTTCATGAGATTTTCACCTGTGTTTTAAAATGAAAATATTAATCAATAAGCATAAAAGCCAAACTCTTAAACCACTGCCATTATACTTATAAATAGACATGATGATAAAAGTTTATTATCACCCAAAGTTTTAAAAGTTGCGTGTTAAAAGGTGTTGGTTAACCATTTTGTTTCTTCTGGTGCCTTATTTCCCTGTATACCCACAAAATGTCTAGAGAAGCCCTTCCACTTTCTAAATCAAAAAATGTATTTAATTTTGGTGATCGAAAAGAGGCGTCGTGCGTAGCGTTAAGTAATTTACGTAACATAATAAATCTTTTGTTCCTCTTTACATAATACTGTCTGCTTAAAAGATCCGGTAGTTAACTGTGAATAAATGTTTACTAAATGATTAATCAGTGTCTCCTTGTGCTTAAATTTTGTTACTTTTTTACAAAATATTTTGTATGTTGTGGGATGATAAATGTTGGTTATATTGATTAAATGACGAATACCTGAAAGGTGAAAGTAAGTGTGAGAGGATATAAATAAATGGAAGTGATTATTGTGGACAGGATGTCAGTCTCAATTTTGGATGGGCCTACTGATCCACAACATCAATTAGGTTCTTCAGAAAATCATAAGTTTTTGTAATTTTAGCTGGTAACAAAATAACTGTATATCCCACAGTTTTTGGGGCGAAACTGTGGAAAATGGAAATCCTTAAATTGGTAATTAACCGATATTTAAGACGGACGTTCACGCTAACATTTAGTTTAAAATATTCCAGTGATGTGATTATTGTGATTTTGGGTGTTTCCAGATATTGTTGTGCCTGGTGCTGTGTCTAACGCTCTCAGAAATTGAGGGAACAAAAGGAAAAGGGGACAAGGGACGAGTTATAGTCATCACCACTGGTTGGGCAGGTGGAGGCGAAGGAGGTCATGGAGGATGGGGAGGGTATTTAAATACACGACATCCTACGTTTAAGCATAAAAAATGAATATACAATTCAACTAATTTAAGTAAATCTGTTTTTTTCAGATGGGGAGGGTAACGCTTTATTGAAGCTTATGCGCGGAAAACAATTATCAATAAGTGAAGCTTCTTAATAACTTTTTTAATTTCAGATCGGGAGGTTGGGGTGGTTGGGGAGGATGGGGAGGACACGGTGGAGGAGGAGGGTAAAATCATAATCAGTTTTTAAGAAACCATAAATATTCCAGTCTTTCGTGAATCAATTAGATAATGTGTTTTTTCACGAATAAATTTAGGCATGGCGGGGAAGGAGGTTGGGGCTGGGGAGGATGGGGAGGCTGGGGTAAGGATAGAGGATTTATGTGCAAACATTTTTAACTTATACTCTTTGATTTGGCTGAAAAATTTCATTTTCTATACTTGATTTACAGGTCATGGAGGACATGGAGGAGGCCATGGGGGACACGGTGGTAAGTAGAAAATGTTAATTCCAAATAATTATAAGAATATAATATTTATTCGAGCGTCGGAAATTCAATCACCACCTTTAATAGGATACCATCGCAGACGGAAGTAGAACTACGAGTACTACTCATTGTCAGTAGAAAGATTCAAGTCGATTTTCACAAATTCTCAACAAAGATTTCGATTTCGTTCACTTTCATTTATTGTTTGTTTTTGATAAAAATGTACAAATGTAAAATAAATGTTTTTAGTTGTTGTTAAATAAATAAAACAACCTTTTGTTTTAAATAGAATTGATTAGAGGTGAATTCAAGAAACCTTGTGAAATCAAGTTTTCTTAATTTTATACCATGAATGCATCTTCAAAAAATTGAAACTATAAATTGTGACTTAACTACTCTAATCTGCATACTTATAGGTTGGGGTCATGATGGTGGTCACGGCGGACATGGTCACAAAGGAGGTCACGGTGGTTATGGGGGAAAGGGTGGACACGGTAATGAATATTTAGTGGCTCTTCGTATTATTTACGGGTTTTACTTTTTTCAAATGCTATAAACTATTTTGTTTCGTATTTTGCAGGTGGCTGGGGATGGGGTGGTTGGAAGGGTTGGGGATGGGGCCACTAAAATTATATTTATTTCCTTCCTTCTTCTTTTGCAAATGTGCAAGATGGCTTTGTAGTAATTTCTTTCCGTCATGGGAGTGTGGATGTTGATATCCCATTGTCACGTTGTCTCAAAGGACTTCTAGGACTAATGCACCGAATCATTAACACAAAGAGACTGAAATTTTCATTGTTAATTTTATCGAGTGCTTTTTCTTTGTTTTATTTTTGTTACTTTGTTTTTTTGTTTTATTTGAAATGAATCGTATAACGAATTGAAAATAAAAAGAGCTGCAAGTCACCTTGTTCGTTGTTGATGAATTTCGTTTAGAAATTATTACAATTGAAAAACAGTCTTTTTACCAAAGACGCATCTAATTTTCAGTATGTTAGCTTACTATGATTTTTGAATTCGTGGATTTTGTACAAACAAACGGGTCGGATGCACAAGTACAAAATAATCCAAAGAGAAAGTTTTGGTTAAAATTTGGATTAAAAAATGGCGTTTCCGCAGAAGGACTTGTGACGACGATATGTGGCGTTGTATCAGTCTTCTCGCAAATGAGCTTGAGAACAGGTGAAAAATCAAAGATAAAATGCAAAGCCTGATATTCTCATTGTTGGTAAGTACATACGTATACGAGTTAATTTAATAATTTAAGTTCAGATTTTGTTTGCATTCGTTTATTTTTCTGAAAATGTTTACTACCCGTAGCTATCCATCGTAGTGCTCCTATTGTGCTCTATATCGGCCAACAAAAATGGTGCCTTAGCATTTCCAGTAGCCATTCCAAAACATCCACCTGGAAGTAGAGTGGTAATTGTGGTTGGTGGAAATGGAAGCGATGGAATGTCTTCCGCACATCCTCTACAACCTCCGCCATCAATGATGACTTCCGAAAGCCAAGTTAATCAAGTCAAGAGCATGTCCCTCTTTCCAACACAAGAACAAATTAAACGGCAAGGTCTCCTAAACATCAAAACCACACCAACAGCAGGTTCATCAGATTTGATGAACAAAAGGGAAAAATCTTGGTCATCAAAACTTATACCGTCATCTCCTCGTCACATTTCCGGCGTACCGTCAGATATTTTTCGTCAAGGGAAAATGCTGAATGAAAAACATACTCAGCCAGGACCTCAAATAACAGATTTCCGCCCACATCAGCCAGATATCACGCATCACATGCAAAATAACAATGGAAAACTTTCACTTCCCATTGGTTTCACAGATGATAACGGTTTGGGAGGTGGGGGTCTTGGCTCGCCAAGTCCAACTCCAATGGCAAACAAAATAAATCCGTACACTAACGGAGTAGCATCAAGCTTTCCACCTGGAATTGATCCATATGAAGGATTTATAAGATATGCAGCTGAAAATTTAGACACGCCCATGGGAAATATTGTTGACTATCATTCTTTAGAGCATTATTATGGACCACAACATCCCCTTAGTCCATATCAAACCAGCAAGGAAGCAGGTACCTTACAAAATCATCCATATGCAGATAGCTTTTCATATAACAACAACGACATAGAAACAGGTAATTCACCTCCTCCACCCCCACCAAATTCACATCCTATGGATGGATATGGTGATGGCCCCGGCCCGGGTCCTGGTCCCGATCCTAGCATAGGTGATAGTGGTAATGGGTTTCGTCCTCGTCATAACTCCTTGGATCGTGGTCATGGTGGTCCTCGGGAAAATTATCATCATCACCCGGTGACACCACAGTACACTGAACATGGCATCGACCACTTCCATGCCCCATCTCCAGGTTTAGGCGCTGCGCCACCAAGACCAAGGCCACCAAACAATTATGATCCAGCTTTACATGAAGAAGAACAAGGGCACCGCTCGCCACCATTTGAGCCACCACCTGGATTTCCACAATACACCCAAAATCATCATTCCCCACCTTTTAAACATCGCCCTTCAACAGGAATAAATTCGGCAAATGAACTGGGTCATTCCCCAGATCCCCCAGATTTAGATGTTTACGAAGAAGGACCTCCACCGCCTGGATCACACCCACCTTTGCCAGATCCAACGCATCAAGGTCACAATACTAATCATTCACCACCAGGGCCCGAGCAAGAAAATAATGATGGTGGCGATGATGCTATTTGGGGCATTCTGGACCTAGCAGAAATGCTTGAGAAGGGACAGGTTCCAGGTCAAGGTGGTAACACTGCGTCAGCATCACCAACAGGTGGAAAGGGAGCGCCTAAAGGTCGCCTAGTAGTCCCTGTCTTCACTCGCCCACCTCCTCCAAGAATGCACAGTAGCTCCAACGAAGGACCATCAGAAGATTCTGATGACGGTCCACCTCACATTCCGCCATCACCCAATAACTCCAACACCCAACAAACATCCAATGGGTTTCCAGGTGGTTTAGGAGGAGCAGCAGGTCCTGGAACCAGTGATGGAGGATTCGATTACGATGAAACCCCAGGAGGCGGTGGTAGACCAGGATTTGGAGGTTCTATGGACAGCCAAGAAGCTAATGATTACGGAGACGACGTTTACAGCAAATAATGTTAGCTCTTAAATGTCTAAAAACTAAATAATACATATCACCTGAAATAAAATATTTTTTATTTAATAATTCCAAATTTTTGCTCTCTTTATGATTGTTGTCTCTTTTGTAAATGATTTTTTTTTGCAATAAAGCCAGAGAAGTGGAACTTTCCAGTGATGTCTTCCGATGCTAATCTGCTAAAACCTTAGCATATTTTGTTATTAATCTTGTCAGTAGTCAACAGTTGTGAAATGACACTTAAGAAAACCTAAACATTGTGTAATTATTGCTTCATTTACCTATTCAATTCAGTAAATTGAATTACAATTTGCACGTAGAAAATTGAGGACATTAACATTTCATAACGTCAGCAAATGTCAATCATCGTCATTAAAATTTATTGACAGGTAATTGAAATTTCACGGATAAAAACACCTTGTTCTCATACATTAGTATCGCAATTTCATCAATACTCAAGTACACTATCGATTGGTTTTTCTTTTGCTACATAATTTTTCATGTTATCAGTAAAAAAAAGTTTGCTATGTGGTAATTTAATTACAATTAGGTACCATTAACACACGTAAAACATATTATGACATGTGTCGTCCATATTCAATATTTATTCATCAACCAGGACAAGAATCAGCTAGTCAGTCATCAGTTATTTTAATTTACTGGAAACCGAAATCACACCACATTCAAGACAACGTCGTACGATGCAAAAATAAAATGAAGGTAAAATTTCAAACAGAGCTGAAAATCTATGAGCTTCTTTATGCGCAAAAAAATATATTGAACGAACAAAATGTCAATGGAAAGTTTTTAAAGGTCATCGAGTTTCCTTGCATCAAAGATTGATATTTTCTGCATGATTCATAACTGTAAAACTAGTAAAAATGCTAGAGCATAACCACAACCGTTTGCTCCTCATCCGAACCGAATTCCTGAACTAGTTCCAATTATTACTTGCGACTTTCGCAAGTATTCATTTTGTTCCGTCCGTCTGTCCGTCTGTCCGTCTGTCCGTCTGTCC
>JAQIWN010000787.1:0-26795 GCA_034699025.1 Entomobrya cf. arborea Gr-Col-00668
TCTTATTCATGGAATGTATTTGAAATGGGTAAAGGTTTGTCGGAATGGGATTGTCGTACGTACGAAAGAACATCCCCAAAAGAAAGTACTCAGGATCAAACATTGACGTCTTACCATTGACAGTAACTGAAATGTCTTTTTAAAATCTGCTTCTCAAATCCTTCTTGGATAAAAACAATCTCAAACCAACTACTCGTGCAGACCTGTTATAAAACGAACTGAAAGTAAGTAGAAAAAGCTCATTTTTTATTCCAATGAAAACAGAATGGTTCTGAAAGAACTTAAATCGGTTAATTCAACACTAACAGTTCTGTTATCATACATTTACTGGCAGTTGACTTAAATACAAAATTCATAATTGTCATGGTGAGTGATTATTTGCAAATGGAACTTCAGGAAGTAACGTCTCTACTCATATAGTTCTTTGCCTGGTTGTTCATCATTTTCACAGTCGATCAATCAACAAGATCTCCGTACATCCCACAACGCTCTCTTACTTAATATTGTTTTCAATCTATGAACGCAAAATGTTGAATTTTATGCAAAGCAAAAACTGATAATTTAAGTTATTCAATGCAGATGAGAGGGGAAAAATGTTATTCCTTGAAAACAATTCTTAGTATTTCGAAATATTGTTGTTTTCAAAAGAAGCTGCCTTTTTCCTACAATGCGAGTACAAAACATGAACAAATATGGTAGAAAGAAGATAAAAAGAGTTTCCTCGAAGAAGTAGAATGGAGCATTTTTATGGATCACTCAGAACGCTAATTAGCATAATTTCAGTTTTTACTACTCCTTTTATTGATTATGATTATTTTACTACTTTCAATAAACAACATAATAAATGTGCACTACTCAAACCCAACAAGAGACACAAAATTACTTTTCCTGTTTTGGTATGTATGCTGATTTGTGGCAAAATGAGATAGAGATGGGGAAGATAAAAAGAAAAGAAGTTTTATTTTATTTTTGGATTTTTATGTTTTATAAACACTGCAAACAGAATAGAAGAAGAAAACTGAATTTATTACAATTTTTAACGACAACGTAAAACACAATGCAATAAAAGTTTACTTCTATTTATTCGTGGCCCTGGTCTATGCATTTAGCATAGGAAATTTTATTTTATTTTTTACTACTTTCTACAAAAATAAAGAACGAATGTATTAGTATCTGTACTGTACCTTCCAAACTTTAGATTTTGATGAAGCAATTAAGTAAAAACTTATATTCACTTTTAGGACTATTGTTTACTTCAAACATTACTTCCAATTTATCCACATTTTTAATGTTCTTTCCTGGTTTCTGAATTTCATGTCTGCTTACCTTATCTACAGTGTGGAGTAGTGTGGAAGTTGGAATGTAATTTGTTTTGAATGCAATGTCTGTATGTATTGTCAATTATTTCTGATCACTGATCGCGATGATCACACACCCATGAGCATAACGTAAAAAAAACTTACGGACTTTTTTAAAAACCGTCATAATATATTTTGCCCGATGCTACTGAATAAGATATAAAGTAACTTTCATTTCTGATTATCCTGAGCATATATTCCGTATGCGTTTTTTCGTACATAATGTAAGCAATGCAAGTTGTATGAACCTCGAAGGCGACTAGAAACGCCGTGGTAGTAGTAATAGAATAATAAATGGTAAGAATTGAGATGAGAGTAACTATTCAATAAGGAGTGTGATACTTACCGTCGTTTTTATTTGCTTGTTTGTCGAGAGCTTTCGTCTGAAAGAGGATTGGTGACCAGCCGCCGCAGGGTCATTTTCACTGTCAGTCGACTCATCCACTCCAGCATCCTCTGGTTTACTTGAAGTTGATGTATTCACTGGATTAGGGGATTTTTCCACCTTTTCCTTCTCCAACTCAATATCATTTAGCAACGATGTGCTCTTGTCACCATCAGTTTGGGAAAGGTGCTTGCCCTCCCGTTTTGTGGTTGTGCCAAGCATGTTGGTTACAACACGCGCAATGGATGGATGGTGAGATAAACTGAAACAAGTTCTTTATTCTCTGTAACCAACTTTCTGTCAATATCCCCCTCAATTTAACTAGCTTCTCATCCTTTTTTTCTTTCTGTAATTTTAACCGAATTTCCGCCGCCCCCTCTCTTTCTCACTTGGAGAAAAAAAAGTGTTGTTCACTCACTCAACATCTCACTTCATGTCATGCGTTTATGGGTAACATCGCATATTCATGATTCATGCTTTTTGTTTCCTTTTCAGGGAAATAAACTATTTTGCAATCGTTTCGTTAGAAAAGCATTTTTTCGCCATCCGTGTCCGTGAGTAGTTTTTCTTCAAGAAGGTGTACATTTGTAACTCCAGAACTATGATGACATATTCATCAATATATGTTTCCCAAAAACCGAATTTAAACAAGTTCCAGTGAAAGTTGAGATTATAAAGATCTTGTATTTTATTGAATTGATTAGCCCTTTTTTCAGTAATTTGAGTTTCTGATACGTACTTCCATATTGTAATTTAATAAAATAAAGTACGCATGTGTATATATAGCAGTAACTAACAATTTATCGACCCATATTTCTAGGGTACAATAATGTTAGCGAATTTCAAACTTAAGCTTGATTCAAAACAAATCGACTTTCAGTCTTATTCTGAAATAGGTCATACATAATCCGATCCGAATGAATACTGAGTACGTCATTCGCAGACGGACATGGACTTTTTTGCTTACAATATTTTTTTAAATCAGCTACTCACTGGAACTTGCATAAATTGGTGGATAGAGAGCATAGATAACACTAAAGGGAACACAGGAAAAAGCACTTACACTCACTCATGATGTAGTGTAGTCGAATTGGCGATGAAGTGAAGACAATTTTTTTGATTTTTATTCCTGGTGATATCAAACATTGCATGCATACACATGTGTACTAGCTGCCCTACATAATCCAATTTTCATGGCCACTATCCCCCAGGATAAATATAGTAATAATATATTAGTTTAAAGATGTCACCCACAAAACTTGTACACACTTCCGTGTTGACTTTTCCAAAATAAATTTTTACCCTTTGGGGCGAATACACAATATCTTGTATCACTGTCATCAATCAATGTAAAATACAAATTCAACGCTTTAAAAAATTGTTCGAGAAATTATGGTATGGATTTTGGTTGAATGATATATTATTTCGTAACTTCAAAATATCTATCGTGTAACGTGTATAATTTCTTTACCAGAATTAATTCACGAGTTTGAAAAATTACAATGCGATCTTTTTACTGAATTAAGATTGGTTTCTTTATCTCTCACTTTTCGTGTTTTCTTCAAAAGCACATGTGATTTACATGATGTACCATATTAATATTATTAGACAAACACAATTTCTTCACTTTTTGGTCAAACAGACACATTTGTGTGACAAAGAGAGGTGTCAAGTTTCTGCCAATTTAGTGTATATGTAATCGTTCGTTAGCATAGCACCCAATTAAAGCACACACGCTAAAAAGAAGAGAGAAGGCAGTAAAAGACAATTCATTGCCATAAAAGTTGGCATTAAATTGATAATAATTGGTCGGGCTCCTGAGGATTAATTTCTTTTACAGTATACCTTATTAAATTAGTTTCGTACATCTTTCTGTAACAAAATGAGTATTTCCAAGGCAACTTTACTTTTTTGTGTTTATTAAGTAATTTATAGCACAAATAAATCACTGGTGCAGTGTATCATGGTTCTGGTCAACTTGTCAGGTACATGTACATATTATGCATGTACAGTTATTTGCAGAAGAGGAAGAAATATTTCTTCAAAAAATTATCCTCCATCTGTTTCGATTCGATGAGTGATTCTCCTCTTTGATATTTCTTCATGTAGACACTAAACAAATTATGTTGAATATTGTTTCTAAAATCTCGATCAGAATAGGTGAGTAGATAATAACATGTAATAACAGAAACCGTTCGTTTTTAACTTAAACGCCTCTGCTTGCGTGGTATTTTTTTGTGTCGTGCATAGTGCATACCTAATAGTTAATCCTTATAACTTTTAATGGTATGATATAATATCCTTATTTGCTCATTGTTGCATCCTGTAGGAGTAAATGATGCGATGATGAAATAGTGATGAAAGGTTGTAGTTTTGTGATAGATGGTTCCTTAGTTAAATAGGCCACTGAGCTTCTTAAGTTCAAGATAATAAAGAGGTAAATATTTAATTCCATCCAAGCGAGTAGCAAGTAAGAATATATTTTTGGTCAAAATAATCTCTCTTTTGTTGCTTAGTGAGAACTCTGATTGGTTGTTTCTTGATATATTGCAATTCCTAGCAGCGATGGTACACTAAATGGTACGATGGGCAAGGATTATGGTTGTTATTTGGTGTCATGTTGTTGCGTTGTAGTTGAAGATATGGATATAGAATTTTGATCATCAGTTGTTGATGATTTTGCGGCACATGTATAAAAATGCATCGCTTTAGAACTGGTAATGGTAGAAAGGCATCCTGATCCTGGTAATCTGGAAATGAAAAATAAAAGTAGTTAGTTGAAACTGCTCAAAAACTCAAGGAATAAATGAATCTTTAACTTTAAAATTTCATCTCAATGTGCCTCTTTTCTATATGATTTGATTTCAATACGTCTCATCTAATTTTAAAAATAAATTGATTTAACCTGTTGAATAGTCTAAACCAAAAGTTGAATAAAAGCAATAAATCCTTGTAATTTTTTACTATTAAATGATTTTTGTCTTATCATAACTGAATTATAAATCAATAATGTACAAAACTTTAATTCAGTCCGCCCTAGTTTCTTTTTTTGTCCAAAATGAAGAAATCGGTTTAAAAAATTCTTTTTGCTTTTTGAGAATGGTCATGTAAAAGTTTTAATAGAGAATACAAGCAAGTACTTCGACTTTAACAGCTTTCCGATCCTCATATTCCAATTTCGGTAATTTAAATCTATTTCTATTGCTACCTTTCTTGATGTTGATATATATCTAGAGGGGTTATTACATTACGAATTTAATACAGTTCATGCATAACAATAATAGTATGATTTTTTCTTAACCCTATCTCACATAGATAACTGCTTTTATAGAAATACATTCATACGTCATGAAAGTAGTTTTGATGTTTTTCATTTGCAATTCAACGACTCAAGTTTTACATAAAAAACTGTTTTTGTCATTTTTCTTTGCAAAATATCGCTCCTAAAGTCAAACTTTCTGACAACATTCACAATACAAGCCTAAACAAACTTTACTTGAACTAAACGTGCGTGTTTGACATTTAAAAAAATATTAGTAATATATTCTAGGTAAATTTATGCACAGATAATATTCAAGACAGCACAGTTGGCCAGCTATTGTACAGAAACTCGTACCACAAACGATTTTTATTTGCCTGTATATCATCAAAAAAATCAATGTAAACCACTTTTACAAAAATACAGGAATAAAATCAGTTTTAATTCTCAGATAAGCAAGAGCAAAATATGCCATTATAACCTACTTACAACTGGAAGATGTATGCAATATTGATACGAAATCCTAGACTTTCTCAAGAAAGACAATCACTTTACCAAAGATGGTTTAAACAAAGACACACGTCGTTCCATTATTATGATAATCACATCAAATCAAGCTTGCAATGCAATACAATAAATATGATGTAGGCCACTGAATAAATTAATCCTAAAAATTATTAATTCAAGGATTTTCGTTGGCAATTGAGGATTTCTTTTGGTAAATATCTGTGATATACCTAGACAAGCACACTTAGTAAGTTTATTCTCACTGTTTCACTTTCAAGCTCACGCAAACTCATTCATGACATGACTGTTTCTTTTGTAAAAAACAATGTGACTGTGACTGTCTGCCTGCACTTTTGTCAATAAAAAGAATAACAGTTCACTGAATAATAATCATAAAAGAAAATCGTACATGGAATGAATATACACACTATTTATAGCCAAAAATTACTTTCTAGCTCGCTAAAATTGCAAATAATGACCCAACTGTTGTGATGATGGTACGTTTACAAAGCATACAATGACGCAAAATCCAAAAAAGGTGAGGAATGATGTGTGAAGCTTTGAGGATTTTATGAAGGCTCTCTCGCATCTCTTCTCATTGTGTTATAATATTCGCAAAAAAATATCCAGTAAAAAAAGCAGACAAACGAGTGAGTGAGAAATGTTGTAATATGAAATAAGAAGGTAATCTTCAATCCCAGGCGAGTACAAGATCAGCGCGCTTACTGATGAACACGGATATTACAATTGTATTTAAGCGTGGTACAGAGAGAACTTGATGAATCTACAAACCAGATAGACATGTGGTTTGACCATCATTTTTATACTATTGCAAATTGCAAAACAAAGCCTAACGTGAGCACATACTTAGGATTAGGAATATACCGCACCTTTCATATTTGAAAGGTCTGACTGAAAACTCATCCTCATCGTCATAATACCATTTTGGACAAGACATGGCTGTGATTATTTATTTAGAACTGCATGAAATATTTCGTGTATGTAATTGTTAGACGATAAGTCTGTTCAGTCCGGTCGGCAATTATGTGCTGGAACTGGAACACCCACCAAACATGTTACATCATTCCTTCGATTTACTTAATTTACATTCTAACCCGTGGCATCCAAAATCAAAAAGATCTTCGTCTACAATGAAAAACCGTGATTATGTGTTTGTGAGTCACGTTTTTCATGTAAAAAGCGTTTGCATTGTAGTTCGAAAATGTAAATGTTTTGGGAATATGACATCATGTTCAAATTTTTTATGAATTTAATTTAAACTGAGTAGAGTCCTGCTTTTCAACGTTATCTCGACGTGTTGCCCTCTTATAGATTGTGTATCAGATCATAAAGAGCTACAACCACTATTATTATTACTGTGCAGCAGGTCAAATTCGCAATGCTACTTCCATGATGAAGTCTTCGTTTAATGATTATACCATTGTCATGTCGGAGTAAAGTCAATAAAGTTTTTTTTTAACTGTTGCCTTTAAACCTTGATGCAACTTCATATCCACGCTCCATTCTTTTTAGTTCATTTGTGCTTTTATTGCTCATTAAGCTTTTTGCTTTCATTAGTTTTACAATTTTACTTTTGATGATTATTATATCCCAAACCCATTAATATTATACTAATATGGTACTCGTCTTTCTACCTGTGAGTATTTTCTCATCATTTACTCTCAAAAATGGCAATGCCACAAAATAAAATCTCAAGCTACATTTTATACATGCGTGTTAATTTGCTCCAACAAGTTTTCATGAAACAATAATTTACATGATAAAAAGGAAATAGTAGAGACAACCCATACAACAAAAGGGAATTTCTTTAGAGACTTATTGCCTTATAAAATTTACTTTATGCTTCTAATTGTAACGCAACGCATTTCGCTACATGTTTATTCACATTCCTATAGATACTAAATGAAGAAACGAACACAATAACTATTATTTTATATGTATTGTTGCGTGTATAGTATGTTTAACTGGAAAATAAATTTCTGCTTACCTTCATGTTACTCTCTCAGTTAACAGTAACCGTAACAGATTTGGACTGTAATCTTTTATATTTGTGTTGCCATGTGGAAGATGAAGATGACACTTGTATCACTTTACTTTCAAATGACATTCTCTTATTATTTAACTGGTACAAAGTAGGTTGCACATGTTCATATGGTGAACTTGATGACCTCTTTTATTTCCAAAAATCATTTTCGATGCGAAGATACAGATGCGATAGTTTCCAGATCAACTATATATTCAAAAAGTCGTTCTTATTTTCTTAAACCTTATTTGGTATCATTGATTGCTTCCGGTCGGTAATGTGTTATAATTATGCTAACTTTGGGCTTTGAAAGATATCACATCAGACGGTGGTGTGCGTTGGACTGTTGTTATCATTATATTTTGGTGCACTACTATAAGCGTAAAAAATTTAAATGATTTTTTAAAGGCTGCTTGGCGCTTGGTTCCTTTGTTAAAACAAATATTGACTATTAATTAACAAGAGATTTTTTATGGCTAAGGCCTTTTACTACAAGTAAATACACTGACGTACACTTTGAACTTTTCTATAAAAAGGAAGGCAACAAGAAGCACTACTACGATTTCGAGTTGAAGACTTGGTTATACATTTATTTTTATCATTTGTGTAGTTTCATTTAGATCTTCTTTTCACTTTGTGTACAATCAAGTTCATTTTGATACGTGTATATTGTACATTATGTAGATTTAAGGACAATTTAAATATGATTATGCATCAGAGATAATGTCTGTTCCTTTTTATAGCCATACTGGATTAAAGGGAGTTTGCACACTTCCATCCTTGCCAACTTTACAATTTAAATATGTATGAGTGTGACAACAGGTTGTGTGCCTTGAGTTTAATGTTAAATTAGTAATTATTATACACACCCGCTTGTCGTGGGAAAATATTTTATTGGAATATTATACTCCACACACTACTAAAACAAAATCGTTTTATCTTCCTCATGTTTGACAAGTGTTTAATTAATTTTACCTAGCTAACTATACTAACGACGGATAACACTGCACTGCTTCAACCACCATCCATATTTGCTATATTGTTTAGTCTTAAGGCATATTATACTGACAAATTGTAGGATGGACGTTTGAAGAATTAAATTTGTTTACAAACAAAAAGCACACACGAAAACCAATAGCACCTGTACCATTCCAAAAAGTGAAACCTTTCACCTTAGTATTTTTTGTTATGATGGGATCCACTCACATGAACACATTTTCATGTGGTTCTGTTTATATAAGGGACATTTGATGTTCACTTTTATTCAAGATTATATGATTCAAAATGCCGCTTGGTCTGGCCGGGAGCCAGGATATAGATATCACCAGACTTAGGTATGAAGATCGTCAGCGGGAGTAGTAATGAGGTGTCCTTAAAAACACGAGTATTTTCTCACATCATATGAGTAAGTCACAGAAAACATGTGAAAATGTCTTTCTACCAAACAAACCTGCTAAAATAGCTAACATCTATTGTACGTGTGTCTCTGTGTAAAAGCACAGAGATTTGTTCAGATGATCTGGTGTAAAGAAAAACCTGATGATGAGAAAGCTACATGTGTCATAGTCATAATCATTCCAGTACGTCTCTATACGTGCATTGGAGACTCTTGAAGAGACTCACCTGACGAGTATATAATATTTTTTTTACTGTCTGGAAACCAAAAATTTATTAGCACAGGGCCGGTTGACTGTGAATCATTAGCGTACCCATACCGAAATGAGCATTTTTTGGATGTATTAATTAAAATATTTCACACGGTAAATGCAGATAATTTTTTGTAAAATATCGTTTTATGCAAAGATAAAACATTTATGTAAAACTGTGTGCCAAAGTGTGGAAGGCAAAAGGGTTATTTTTAGAGACAACTCATGTTTAATTCTATTGCGTTTGCGTGCATACATTTAAGAGAAAAGACAGTTTTCAAATTGTCCAGGGTTATTATCACTGTCATTTCATTGCTACACTCATTTAATTACTAACAAACTACTTGTGCATATGAGTATATTATACAGTTTTAACTGAAATATCTTATTGTTGTAGAGATTCAAATGGAAAATGTCATTTGTGTAGAAATGGTACCTCTTCCAGGAACCACAAAAACAAAAGAACAAGGAATCGGATGATACAATCATCGATTGCTCCTTGGAGGTACAATACGTGTGTACAATATGTAGTTAGAGATTAGAGACCTTTCTTTCAATGACATCATTACATAGAAAACACGCGTCAACTGTTACGTTCACTTAGCAGCAAACAATGCATGTTTGATCGATATATTAGCAAATACAAATCAAGGCAACTATTTTATAGACTTTCTATTATACGACCATCCTCAGAACTGGTAAAATATCACGACAACTCTGTTGTACTAACTCAATTGTCGAAATATTTAAAATTTCCAGAAATACAGAGCTTTTGAACGAGCAAGATGGCGAGAACTGCCACATTTTCGACAGTTACCTTGAATCAATTTGCTCTGGACTTTGAGGGTAACAAAGCCAGGATTTTGAAAAGCATACAAATCTCGAAAGATGAAGGATCCCATTTCCGAACAGGTCCAGAGTTGGAAACTTGCGGATACAGTTGTGAAGATCATTTCTACGAAACCGACACCATAACTCACTCGTGGGAGGTTTTGGCTGACTTGCTTCAACATGAAATTTGTCAAGATATTCTCATTGATGTGGGGATGCCTGTTACTCACAATGGAGTCAACTATAACTGCCGTGTGGTTTTCTTGAACAAGTATTCAAAGAGAAACGATTTATTTCCACACAATTTTTTAAATAAAGGATTGTATATCAATTTAACTAATTGATATTTTAGGAAAATTCTGTTCATTCGACCAAAAATGACTATGTGTGATGACGGAAACTATCGCGAGACAAGATGGTTTACTGCTTGGACAAGGGTAATTAAACTGTGCGAACAACAAATGAATCTGTAAAAGGTAGTACAAAATGTTTTTTTCCTTTTAATACAGAAACGATGTGTGGAGGAGCATCTCCTCCCTAAAACTATCGTTGACGCGATCGGACAAGAAAGGGTCGAATTTGGTGACGCTTTGCTTCGACTTCGTGACACGAAAATTGGCTATGAAATCTGTGAAGAATTATGGAATCCTGCGAGTACTCACATTGATCAGTCATTAGCCGGAGCGGATTTAATTGTTAATGGATCTGGTTCACACGCCGAAATTCGAAAAGCCTATTACGCTTTAGATTTGATTAAAACAGCTAGCGCAAAATGCGGAGTTGTATATGGATTTTCAAACTTGAGAGGCTGTGATGGAGAAAGGGTTTACCACAATGGATGTTCCGCTATAGTTATGAATGGTGATGTTCTGCTGTTGGGGGAGCAGTATTCTTTGAAAGATGTGGTTAGTAAAATAATTTTTGTGCAAACTTACAGCACAAAAAATGAACAATTACCAGGTTTTATTTTTCGTACACAGGAAGTATTAACGGCTACATTCCAACTGGAGGATCTCCAGCAGTATAAGGCAAAATTCCGAAGCAGGTCTTTAAGTGCAGCTCATGTTGAGCCTTATCCTTACGTGGATGTTCCTTGGTCTTTGTGTGCCTTCAGTACAAAATTAAATCTTACTCGTCCAATGGACAAGGTGGAAATGATTTGTGCAGAGGAAGAAATTGCTCGTGGTCCTGCCCTCTGGATATGGGATTATTTAAGACGTTCTCCCGCATCCGGTTTTTTCTTGCCTTTAAGCGGTGGTGTAGATTCTTCCAGCGTTGCTATCATCGTTTACTCCATGTGTCGCTTAATTGTGGAATATGTCACTAAACTTGGATCAAATTCTATACATGAAGATCCAGTTGTGAAGGATGTCAGAAGAATTGTGAAAGATAAATCATACTTGCCCGAAGATCCACGAGAGTTGTGTGGCAGGCTTTTTACAACCTGCTACATGGGGAGTGAAAATTCCTCCGAAACAACTAGGAATTTTGCCGCAACATTGGCAAAAGCTATTGGCAGGTTCGTTTTTATTTTTATGTATGAGGTATTATTATACATGTACAAGATTGCACTTTTTCATGAGTAGCATTTATGCTTCGCAATCTCGAATTTAAGGATTAACTGCGATCGATTTCAAAAAATATCGGATATTATTTTCCAAACCCAAAGTATTTTTGTAATGTATACAGTTGTATTCACCCACCAAATATAATGAAACTTGTAAGATTTACACGCCAGTGACGTGACGCCACCCTATACAAGGTTTTTATTGACCACGCAAAATCTCATAATGCCCCATAAACTGCTTTAACTTTTAATGAAATCGATCACTTGCTAAATTGTATTTAAAAAAGTTGAGCTCGGAGTTGATATCTGCTTTATGGTATAATATTTGGACTTTCGAATAGTGTCTGTCTTTACAAAATCTATTAGTTATAAAAACACTGTCAATTATCATTTTCATATTCATAGTAATCATAAGGAGTTAAATATATCACCTGTGTGCAACGCGTTTGTGGAGGAAACAGCAAATGCATTGGATACAGTCCAGCCTTCATTTGACTCCGGAGTACGAGCAGAAAACATCGCTTTGCAGAATGTCCAGGCAAGAAGTCGAATGGTGTTTGCTTACATGATGGCACAATTGGCCCCCTGGTCTCGTGGCGAAAACGGGTAACAAAGATGACAAAATATAAAAATGATAAAGGTGATTGATAGATAGCATGGTAATGAGTTTGTTTTTGTACAAATGTAGATTCTTGTTGGTTTTGTCGTCTGCAAATGTTGATGAAGCAATTCGTGGTTACTTCACAAAGTATGATTGTTCATCTGGGGATTTGAACCCGATTGGTGGCATTTCCAAGACAGATTTGAAGAGATTTATTGTTTATGCTGGAGAAAAGTAAATTTTAAATAGCTGTTTATGATAAAACTAGCATCAAAGTTCTCGCTTAAATAAGCAATAATGTGGTTCATAATAGGTTCAAGTTGGAAGCGGTAGCGCAAATTGTGGAGGCTCCTCCTACCGCAGAACTTTGTCCTTTGAAAACCAATCAAACTGATGAGCAAGACATGGGAATGACTTATGATGAACTTTCTTACTATGGAAAGTTGCGGAAACCGCTTGGATGTGGTCCATTTTCGATGGCGTCTACACTACTCCATCTTTGGAAGGGCAAGCACGAACCAAAAGAAATTGCTAGGAAAGTGAAACATTTCTACGTGCAATATGCGAGTAACAGGTAGTTTATACTTGTAAATGCGATTACCATAGGTCAGTTCAATTCTGAATGAATTAGTGTTAATTACTTTTTGTGATGCCGTTTAGGCACAAGATGAGCATTTTGACTCCCTCATGTCACATGGAGACTTACTCGCCAGAAGATCACCGTCACGATTTGCGACCAGTGTTTTACCCGCTTGATTTTACTTGGCAGTTCCGGCGAATAGATGAGCTGGTGAGATTGAGAAATAAGTCAAATTACTGAACATATATTTGAAAAATGAATAACTGCTTATTAATTATGGATTTTGATGCTACAGGTTAACAAATTTGAAAGTGAAGTGGATTAAATAAGGATTCGAAAATTGGATCGATATGTTTCTTTATTTTATTTTCCGTTTTTAAATCCAAAAATAATGTATTTTAACCTTGTTCTTGAAACATGAAACGTAGTCATAAAACTGCCATACTAAGACAAGTAAAACACGTCTTGTCATGTGATGTAAAACTTAACGAAATGTGTAAAATAGTACCTAAGATTTAGCACATTAAATTCAACATTGAAAAGTAATAATTTTCAGTACTTAATTGCATCATTACGAGCATGATCATGTCTAGTATGAGGAATATACACTCAAGTAATTTATATCATTAAATTGTATTAAGAATGAAAACTCGTGCGTAATTATTAATTATACACCGACTAGAGCTTACGTACAGACATAAAAACTAATTTCCTGATCTTATTAGCCGTAATACGTAATTAGCCTTTTAATTTAAAGACAAAATTTAATTTAAAAAATCAAAAGGTCAGACGATTTCGTAAGGACATATTTTTTACAATGTCTGATCACAATTTTTGAAGCTTAGCACTTTTCGCTACTAAAAGTAATGCTGGGATTTTGTTCAGTTATGCTAAAAAAGTTTTTGTTTTCCGGACAAAATGTTGTTTCTAATTCCATTGTTTCTAAATGGATAATAGTCACGTTTGCAACTATGATGTCAGGTTCAACTGGGACAGCCATTTTTGTCATCAGCCATCTTAATGGATTTGATGAGGAGGGTCTCAAAGTAATTGTGGTTGGATATCCTTTACTAATTCCATTGACTGTGTAATTCTTCTTCAGGTCAGTGCCCGTGAAATCTCTTCAAACAGACAGACAGTTACGTAATGAATTATTCATCCTTCACACACATGAGCTTTTTGAAGATTACAAATCAGAAAGAAACAACAAAAATCTTCCTTCATAAACGTTTAAAATATGTGATTAATTAAAAGTTATTACATTGCTCCCAAATTTAGCACGGTTACATGGCCATTTCCATTATTGGTGTTACTGCCAAGGACTAGATGCAATTCTGCCGTTGAGCGATATTTTGATTCTTGGGCGAGTTGAATTCTGACGATAAAATGTTCTCCTTTTTAAACAAGATTTAATAACACCATTACAATCCACTTAAATGACTCGAATTTGAAAGAGGAAGAATTCATCATCTTAATCCATAACGAAATCTTACTACAAAATGGTGGACGAGGCCCAGTGATGGAGTAATATGCAATTGAGTTGTTGCCAGCTGAAGCGTTTCCTGATGGCTTTGTAGCATGAAATCCCATTTTGTTGTGCTGTGATATTATGCAAGTAGAATCAACAAATTCTTCCCATGAATTGCATGAAAAGGCCATAAAGGGGCAGGTACTTCTAATAGACTCCGTGAAGTATTCATATGACCTGATATGATCACAGCCTAGAAATCGCCTGATACCTGTTTAGAAAGCTGTTGTGAATAATCAGTTTGATTTGATCTTTGACCTGTATGAATACTCAAAACATGAAAGAAAATACATTTCAAAATAAATGTCACCTAACCATTTATCACCGACCCTTCTTCCTGTAAAATAGCTTGATACACACCATCCTTACACCCTGGCTGGTTTTTACCTTTATTTTCATTGGAAACTTTAATTATTCATGAGTCAAAAATATTAGAACATTTGGGAACATTATTGGGGAATTTCGAATACCACTGTTTGGGAAAAAATCCACATGTCCTGATAGCTCTTGGGTGCCTAAACCAGAGACGGGTCCTGTATTATCAAAAAGAATATCAAAATCAGTTTCAAAAGGTTTACGTATAATTAAAGCTAAAGCAATGCTGTTTATAGGTAAGGTACTTATATATGCACTGCTTAATGCAACCATCTCACCACCATTTAGAAACGGTTTTGCATCAGTATGAATTACATCCACGAACATTGCATCTGTTTCATCGAGTCTAGCGTCACTCGGCAGTCCCTGAAAATAAAGTTGTGCAGGGTCCAGGCCTAATCAAATGTTTGTATATCAAATATTTGCTTTTTATAATATAGGATTCCTGATTTAGCACTACAAATCTATTAAAATATAATATTACCAGAAATTCGACCTAGTTGGATATTTTTCTTTTCTTTCAGCCATGTACCCAAATAACCAGCAAGTTGTGCGCCCTGATGATTCATTTTTATAAAGATTATCCGTTACACATCATGCAACTGTTACTCCATTCAGTTATATATTTTTACTTATAAGTTACTCACCAGTGAATGACCAATAAAATGAGTCTCGTTTATGTTTATGCCATAAGTTTCCTATCGAAATATTTAAAACGCAAAAGCTGCATAATTTATATATTTCAAATTTTGATAAAAAATGAAGAGAACTTTTTACTTGAATCATGGCCATCAAGTTAGCGCAGTATGCGGCTATAAGCTCCAAATTTTCTACTGCCTGATTATATGGAGGCTTGCTTGCTTCTGACCAATCCACCACAAACACATTTCCATTGGAATATTCCAAAAGTTCACCAACCAGGAACTAAAAAACATAATTACATCCGTTTAGTTAATTTTCTTGTACAAATTTCCTTGCAGGTAAGTAAAGCTTCTAATTGTTCAAAACCTTGATCCAAGGGCGCTGTCCATTTTCAATATACCCATGAGCAATCCAAAAGTTACTTCCATTTGAAACATCCAAGATGGGTACTTGAACTGCTTCCTTTTCAATTACTTGACATGCCTGTAAACTTGCTTTTGTGTAGAGACAAATTGTTGGTGTAATTTCCTCTAGATGATTTGGTCCCAAGTCATATCCCTTTTCATCAGGATACCGATTCTTGAAACATCCAAGTGTTTCGTAACAGTCGTCATGTTGGATACCTGATTCATAAATTTAATTTATCCACTGAATTGTAGAATTATAGTATAGTTACTAAAAACACAAAGTTCAAACACACAAGTCATTTTTTGTTAAATTACCTGACACATCCAAACTTTCTGCACTGAATGACCACATGATATCGGATGTAACAGGATTAGTTTGGTTAGAACTGCCATTGTAATGGTTATCAAAAAATATTGGTGCACCAATTAAGTAAAAAATTGTCCGAACTAGAGCATCTATGCGAGATCCCTCCCCTATTGCTAAATGCATTGTGGTAGTAAATAAACGTAAGCCAACCCAATGAATGCTATTAATCCTCGTTCAAGTTTAAGGTAAAAGTGAATGGAGATTGGAAGAAACGTAAATATTGCATTCCACCACATTTTCAGAGACTTGTGGGATTTGTGAAGTAAATGATAGAATCAGTAAATTAGTTATAGTATACTATGTGGGCTTATGAAGTCAAAGGGCAAGGAAAGTAACTTCGATAAGAACAGAATCAAAAGAGAACCGTTTACCAATGAACGTTCAATGTTTGGCTAATATTGATATCTCAGAACATCCATATGAGCAATATGAGCATGACTTATTTTATGATAATGTTAAAGTATTATTATTTTTTCTTTGAGTTAGTGAATCATATCGCATTAAATTGAATAGTTACAGCTTTAAAAATTACAGAATGACGCATTAAATGACATTCAATGTCGGTATTACAAATAGCGTATTAAACATGCATGATTTCCAACAGCTAAAACCTTGATTCAATGAGCTATGCTGCCCATACAAGATTACACTATGATGATATTCGTGCATTAGTATCATCACAGTGTAAGAATTTCGGTAAAATAATTGATTCATTTAAGATTAAATCAAACATTTGTGAATTGAATAAATTTAATTTTGGAATCAAGTCTCCAGACTAAAAATTCAAGATCAAAAAGCTAATAATTACCATCAAAATCAAAAATGATAATAATATGTTTCTTTCGCTTTGATGTTCTATGGCATCAAAAAAAACTTTATCTATCCAATTATTTCTGACAACCCGTCTGACGGAATCTTGATTGGAATCGTGGAAATAGGAGTTCGGCTATTTTTGAGATGACCAAAGCAATATCATGTCACTAATGTCACTGTTGCTAATTTTGAACCGAGAACTATCTAGAATATAACTTTATGTTTATTAATAGCGTTCCAATTGCAAACTTATCTGATCTGATGGAATAGGTCGCTGAGACATCTTCATTATCTTTAATGATTTACCAAGTTTATATTATAGTGTCATTAAATTATCATGAATATGCGAACGTTTTCAACATATGTGTTCTATAAGATATCATTCAATCGTGTTTATTTGTTTACTTATCATTTTATACAGAATAAAAAGTATCCATACATGAAACAAATGAAACAAATCCTAAAAATTAAAGGTCCAGTACATTTGGCTACATTTAGTACACATCATTTTATACACACGTATATAAATTTGAAGTCTGAGATGTAGTTTGGTCAAAGAAAAACTAATGCGTCAGTACAAAATGCGTACATTATATAACTTATTATATGTGACTAAAGTTATAAGTTGATATTATAATTTACTGCTACTGTTGTCTCTTGTTGAACAAATTATTTATAATGATTTCTCCGAAAGAAGGTTGTCTTTGTTGTGGTGGATCACTTCTTCTGGTAGTAATGGCATGTTGTTGTTGATCTTGACCTTGTCTAAACAACTTGTCTAAATTTGTTTTGATAAAAGCCTGAAAGAAAGCGTTGATTCCTTGATTAATTCCTTCTAAATTGAATGGCTGTCGAGTTGTGATTGGAAAAAGTGGGGCAGGTGTAGTAAACGGTGAGGAGTCAAGTCTCCCTGGAACGCTTCCAAAAATCTCATTGTTTCCATTTCCTAACTTATTATTATTACTACTGGAACCTCGGCTTATGTTGTCTAATATGGCATTTATGGAGTTAAACGGATTTGGAAATGGATTTGGAGTTGTTGTGGGAGGGGCTGGTGTTGTAGTGGTAGTAGTTGTAGTTGTCGTTGTTCCGTTTGTAAGACCAAGAGACAAGGGCAATTCATTGCTGGCATGTTTTATCGAATCACTTCCCTCAGCAAAACTGGTTTGTAATCTTTGAATGAAATTCCCAAGAGCAGCAAATGGCCCATCTTGAGGTTTGGGAAAAGGTGCTGACAAAACAGATACCTAGTTTTTGGAGAAAAAAAATGTATTTTAGCACAATTTTTTAAAACACTCTAAATAGTTAAAATTATATTTTTCACGCACCAGCACTGTAGAAAATAAAAGGGATAATTTAAATGATGTTTTCATTTTTACTAATTGTCAAGAACTCAAGCAAACTATTTCCATCAATATTATGACGTTCACTCAAGGGATGCTGTGGGATTATGGGATATGTGATCCCTTAGAGGATCAATCAGAATCTGATTTCAAGTGTCCTAATTTTCGTGTGACATGACTGATGAGAAGTTATCTTGGCCACCCTTCATACTACTTCGACACACGCAACATTACAAAGTGTTAAAACAATTACGTAAAGGATAAGGGATGCATCGCATCGCCACATTGCATTGAAATTTGAATGAATTTTGCTTGTTTCCACATCAAGACACCTTGCCTTGCCATGATGCAGGTACTTTTCATCAAAATGTTTTGTCCTGTTGCTGCAGTCACAAAAAAAAATTGTCATGAGCCAGTGGATGAATGGATCAAGATCACACTTGTGGAGTTTGTAGGTCTAGATCTTTGCATTCAACCGATGATTTTTGTCTGCATTTTTATTGATGCCTCTAATCTCTAATGTCAGTTATCTACAATGCCGCAAAAATGGGTAACAGTTTTAATATTGAGTTTACTTTACTTTTTTGATTAGAATTATCGCTACATACATCACAACTCATGTATAAGTGTAGTGAGTGACCAATAGAACGTGAGCCGTTAATATATGTATGTTCGCAAGCATTAAAAACAGTGCATAACGGTAATGAGTGCTGGCACGAAAGATTTCACGCTTCCATGATTCATATTTTGTTGTTTTTACTTAATTTGTCTAACAATTCAATGTACTTCTATTGGACGTGACGAGTTAAAAAACCAAACAATATTGTTTGTTTATACGTGTTTGTAGGTGCTTATCAAAAAATGCATATATTTAGCTAATGTACTTGGTGAGTTATTTGGAAGAAGCTTAGCGGGGCATCTAAACGAAGATTAATTTTTGTTGTTTTTAATTTCATGGTGTGAAATGAGCATTTTGTATTCTGTTTATAACTGGAAACAAGCATGTTTTTAGTGAATATAACATGACCACTTTATGCAGTTGAGATTTTCTCGCACCAAATGAACTTGATATAATGATGCATCTCAAATTTTTTTTTGCAAGTTGACAAAAAAGTTAACGCTGTAATTTTATGATGAGTTAGAAATTAACTTGGTAATAAATACTTTCGTTCATAATTCACATTTTCACATTAGGTAGCTTACTTTAATTTGTCATAGCCTTCTAGGTTGAAAAATCTTGACAAAAATTGTGTCACTGTAAGGGGCATAGTGAGACCCCCTAATTTAAAAACTACGGATGCCATTTTACTGTTTCAAGGAACTGACAAGATAGTTTCATGCCTAAATATGGGTTAGAAAAGCTATTTGTTACCAACATCCGTATTTGTAAAGTTACTGAATCATTAAATAACAAACAAGATATGTTTTGACGTATGGTTTATGGACATAAGTACAATATATTTGTTTTAGATTCGGTACAGTTTCATCTTTTTTGCAGTTGAAATTTAGAGTATACTCAAAATTCATGACTAAACGATTAAATAACATACAATTACCCAGCATTAAATTCATGGACATATTCAATATTGTAAACATCGTTTTTGATGTCGGATTTCACATTTTATAATGTACTGTCATTTTTTGAATTCATAAAAATCCAAACAGGATGTACGAAGTCCATGAACAGTTACATAAGTGGCTCCAAACATAGTGCTGCAATCCTTATAAACGGTTTGTGATAAACCCTTTTAGTACTTTAGTAGTACTCTCTTTTGTTTTATTTGTAATTAAGCTTTTGTGGAGTTCGTAAAATACGTATTTTAAAATGGACATACGAAAGGCACAACGTTTAAGTCAATATCTGAGTGTAATTAGTGACATGGTTCAATACAGTGATATTGGTAAGTACATGGTCAGTAGTGGAATGATATCTTCAGAGGAACATGAGTTTCTTCAAAGGAAGCTCGAGATACAAGATAACTCTTGTGTCATGAACGAACTTCTGACGATGGTCAACCTAAGGTACATATTGTACAAGACAGTTTTGCTGTTTAAGTATAATTAAATGCTAATTACTTAAAATAAGTTCTTCTTCTGGCTATAAGTAAGTCCATTCTGGCTTCACTGTACAACGCTTTACTGTCCTTAAGTTATTAAAAACATGCATGATTAGAACTTGGAACATTTTGACTTACAGACGAGGCGGATTCGATATTTTCCTGGAAGGTCTAAGGAAAACAGACTATGTGTGGGTGGCAGAGCAATTGGATCCAGGGAAAATGTTTACTGGTAATTTACATAATCGATTCACACATGTTTGGCTAGCAATGATTAATGATTTCATGAATATACAATTAAGTAATAATTTTCAATTGACGCATAGACCCTGACTGTGATACAAATGGGAAGAAAAGTTCAAAGATTCAAAATTTACTGACAAATGTTCGTCAAACTATGACCAGGAAAAGTGAACCCATCTTGTCTGACACGAATAAAGTCAGCGGAGACGATCTTCTCTTCATGTCATATCGTGGTACAGTACAGCTAGCTTTAATTTATCTTTGTAGATTACTTTGTATGTACTAATCTTGTGGTTTTTTAAAAATGTTTAACGAATTTGCAGATAGTTGTCCCATCGACATTCCAGTCAAGCCCTCATATTACATGGAGCTCAATGTAAAACGAGAGAGCATTGCAACACAAGTGAAATCACAGACCTTCGAGGGTCCCCATCCTGAACATGAATTTGGATGCAAATTATCAGATTTGAAGTTAGACAATGAAATTTCTACTTCCGAAATAGTTCTAGTTGAAAATCTACCCAATTCATTAGCAAGTAAAGATTCAACAGCCGATTATTTTACAAAACTTGTCAAACGTCTTGACGTGCAGTCTGACCTCAAAGCTATTTTCTCTGGCAAAATTTCAAAACGGAGGCAAAAGAAAAAAAGAGGTGGTAAAGCCAAGTTGAAATTTCATTCAGAGAAAGGTAGAAACAATTTCATAAGTGCTTTCAAGGAATTCACTTCAAGTACAGAACCAAGTGACGACTTATACAGTACTGCAGCGCAACTTAAAGTTTCTGTTCCAAAAGTGAGGGCAAAAGGAGTCTTCACGAAAAAAATTAAAAAGAGACATGAAAAACAACATCGTTTCTTGAAAAACGGAAATAAGACTTGTCAAAACCATCATGATCATAATAGGCAAGCAGAGTCCGAACTGGAACCCTCCAAACATCATAATTGGTATCAAAGACACTTCAAATTGAAGTCATGGACAATGAAAAATGAGTAATCGATTGGTAAGATACATAATATGCAATGCGTTTCCAGCGCTGGAGTCAACACTTTGCAGTTAAGTTTAATTGTTACATTAGGTAATGTTAAAAATTAGGATTGTTTAAACTAAATCATACTGTAAAAATTGGAGCAGCAGCGTAGCAGCCCCCACCTAGCCAAGCCCAAAGCCCATGTAAAGTTGACGTGCAAACTCTGCCAAGTGCCTCTCCTGCCATCTTTCACAGTGATCAAAACTTGTGATGATGACGAGTAAGTAGGCACGTACAACCACACGTCTACGTAGTACGTAAAATAGTGATATTTATGAACAGCTGAAGGTTTTTCAGCTAATAATGTATCAAATACTTTTTTAATGCAGTTAGTTTTAATAGTTAATGGTTATGGTGCAGAGGAAATTTTTTATAATAAATCTGTAATGTGCACGGTATCAGTTTAAAATTATAGCAGGTATATAATGTACTTGCAATTTTTTGTAATTGCCCGTAAACCCGTAAAAAATCGAATTGTATCAAGTACACAAGTTGTCCATCTTTTTTCTTTGAGTAAACAATAAACAAATTATACCAAACAACACCACCGATGGAATACATGAACTAAAGGAAATCGTGTAATTTCCTTGTAATACTTTTTTAAATTGATATTTGCAATGTCTCAAATAATTGACTTTTCAAGTTTCGTCAATATTTGTATTTGCTGTGTTCGTCGCACATCGCTTTTTTGATAAATTAAATAACTTCATCTCATCATGTGTCATGAGTCTCATCTCAATTAAGATTTCAGAGCCCCCACGATCTGTTTCCTGTACAGCTTTAACAGGGTGAAAACTTACAATTAAAATTTTGAACTTGGACACTGTGCTGTGCTGCCTGCTCACATTTAATATTTTACATTTGCTGGTGAACTCTTACTAGGCTATTGTGTGACTCATTTCATTTAAAAATTTAATCAACAAAACCGTGTACTTTTTTTTGGTTGCAATTGTGATTTCACCTTCGCCTGTCAATTTTTATTCCAAGGAAATGTACTTGTGTTTTGGAAACTTTTTCATTTGAAGTAGTTTTTGCTACTTGTACATTCAATGTCCAACTAATATAGATTGTGAGGTTAGGGTGGTGAAGTCAATGTCACATGAAACAAATTTTTAAACACTTGCTTTAAGGCTAGTTAATTAGTGAGTTGTCCAAATGACAATGGCCACGGCTATTCTTGGTAGTGAAGGTTCGGACACACTGGATGGCGAACCTGATAGATATGACAAGCCGAACAGTCCATCAGGGTCAGCAGGGGGAAGTGGTTGTGGGGATCACGAAGGGGGCAAAGATATAGAACGCTACGTCAAATTTTTTACTTTAAAAAGCGTCCAGGTTGTCGTTCAGTCCCGTCTTGGAAAGAAGATTAAAACTGACAGTAAACCATTTTCCACTGGGACGGATTGGGTGAGCTAATTTTTAAATTACAAAATGAATACCATTAATTTTCGCTTCATAGTACTAAATATTTTTTATTTATTTTGCATTTGTATCTTTAAGTTCAACCTCAACATTGAAGATAACTTGGAGGTGTTGGAACAAACCAAGGACGTCCTCAAAGGTCAATCCAGTGAAATTCCTATTGTAATCGAAATAAGTTTGCAGTCAACGACAGACCCAAACACGAAGCTTGTTTTGGAGTTATGGTCCATTTTGTATGACAGAGGGTCTGATTCTAGCCCAACCAACTCGTCCCGCGTTATTTATAATGTGTATAATAGAATGGGTTTACTGCTTAAAAGTTTACTATGCGTTACAAGGAGTTTGCCAGCTTACAAACTGAGTAGGAAATTAAGCCTGAGTGACGAAGATGAATTTAAATTATACTACAACGTTTTCTCCGCCATATCACTCTTCAAAGGAGATCGGGCTGGATTTTTTAAACCGAAAATTAAGGATCTGCCCCAAGGAGCTTCTTCACCTCCAAAGGACTGGGCAGAGAATGGAATGCTGCATGAGTACATAGACTATTGTAATGTTCTTGGGGAGGGTTATAAATTTAATCAACTTGGAAAGGTGTGTAATAATACAAGAAAAAGTTTTAGTTTTTTTTAAAATACAAGGAGTATTTTAATTGCCAAGGTGGAAAATCTTATGTCGTGCCTTTTTATGGTTTACACATTTTAGGTTGTTACTCCGTATGGCACACTGACATTGGAATTGGCCTACCGTACCAAGATGGAACTCTCTTCAAATTTCAGTCAAGGATGTGCACATTTTGTTGTTGGAAACACAACATCAACCAACATTAATAATTTGATGATAAAATCAGACCATTACGCTGTAGAAAATACTCCTATGGACAGGTAATGAGAATAATGCATTGATAAATGTTTACTTTAGTGAAACTTTGAGCTTATAATAATGGCATTTTATTATTTTTTCCCACAGTCCTGGTATGAAAGGACTTGGAAGGCAAAGAAACCGAAGCACCCCAGTGACATTGGGAGGTGTGGGAAGAGAAAATATTAGACCTCTAGTACCTGGAAGCCCGAAATTTGGAGGAAGTCCGTCGTCATCTCCTGTAACGACGACCAAAAAGCATTTAGCTGCAGCATTTGTTGATGATGCCACGCTATTCAGCCCCATTGACGAAGAGGCAGATTTAGATGACCCGTTGGGAAACCTTTTAAAAAAGTCCATGCTGCTGCAAAAAGCACATCAGCAACAAGATGAAGGTGGGAAAAACAATGCACTCATAGAAGCTGGAAACCAAAACCAGGACTCCAAGACTTTAACCAATGAAGAGACTGTCGCACTTGTTACTGAACAGGACGAATCTAGCAATGACTTTGTGCTTGTTGATTTGGTATGCCACAAGCCACAAGTAACACTGTCTAGTTATTCACTTAAATGTAAATATATATTTAATTCCGTATGCTTAATGTTTAACTGTCGTCGCTTGTATTTGATTCCACAGAAAGCATTGCCATTTGCTGGAGGAGGAAGTTCGTCGTCTGGGACAGTGGATAGCTCAGATCCTATACAATTCTTTCAGGAAGTCCAACAAGCTCCAGTGTCTTTGGAAAGTTTGCCCCCGCCTCCACCTGGAGATGACTCGGGAAGTCTCATTACAGACGAGGATTTAAAATCTTTTGAATCTGAAATGGTTATTTTTGATGACTTCGTCAAGAAGCTGATATCGGCAGACCAGTCTCCGGGAGATTAAAATTCTAAAAAAAAATATTTTATATCACGCCCTTTCAAGCGCTAAATGTTTTCACATGCTATTGGCATTGCATTTTTAACACACCTAAAATAGTAATATATAATATATTTTGTTCTAAAGGATATTGTAATGTTTTTATCGTACGCAAATCATTTTATTTATCTTTAAAAGCAAAAACTGAGCTAAAAAGCTAAAATACAATTTTCGCAATGTTACTAAAAACTTTGTACTTAAAAAAATATTATTTTGTCTGAAACGTTGGCGCAGCATCACATAGTTCATATCTGTCTCCTGGCTGGACCAGTTTAATTTCTCCATGCGTATTTAACGGAAGGGGTAGGTTTATACGCCCATGTCCTATACCTTGAATCACAAAAACTGGGCAGCGTATCATTGAATCTGTTGCAAATCGCCTTTGTACAAATTGAATCAAACTTTGGCTGTCCGCATCAATAAAATCTCCGAATATAACTGCCTGGGCGTTGTTAAATAGACCAGCTTGCTTTAAATGCTCCAAACTACGTTCCACTGAATATGCTGCTACACTGATGTCTTCCAGGATTAGTATTTTATCTTGAGTCTCAATTTCCCATGAAGTACCAATGCTGGCCTCCACCAAAGTTAGGTTCCCACCAACTATCGGACCGCTTAATGGGTTGCTAAGTGGTTCGCCCTCATCGAACCTTGTTAAAGCTGGATAGCAAATGCTTGACAAACTATTGAATATTAGTCCCACTAACGAAACAACGGTATCTGAAGACTGATCGTATGATCCATTTACAATTGCTTCGAGCATAGCTCCATGTACAGTCTGCCAATTATACTTCTTCTGGAGATATATATGGAGAACGGTTATATCACTGTATCCAATGAAAATCTTGGCTGTAGGAGGCTCGCTTGGTAAACGGTCCTCTAAATAGTTGATCAATCTATTGCAACCTGAACCACCTCTGATGCACCAGATTACCTTGCAGTTGTCGTTTAAAATGGCAGAAATGAGGTCATTTGCACGGAATTCGTCAAAGTTGGAATAAAAAGGTTCATCTTGATTATAAATATTATCGGTAATTTGTGCTACGAGACCCAGTGACTCTACGTAGGTTTTGATGAGCTGCAGATTTTGCACAGTGCCTTTCCCACCAGGGGCAACGACTCTTACGAGATCTCCAGGATTGATTTTAATTTGACTCATTTTTATAATTTATTTTTAGGCACGCTTATATGTATAAACTACTAATTCAAACTCTGGAGTACGAGTAAATTAAACATCCTGAAAAAATGAGCTCCTTAAATACAAGTTGGCTATGCTAGTGCTCTTATTTCGTTTCGTTTAGGTGACATTTTTCGTACATACTACTGTACATATCTACATTTTACGCAAATAAAACAACAAAGCCTAAAAATATTCATAGCTAGCGATAGGCTGTAGGATAAACGAGGCTTACATTTGTCAAGATAACAAATATCTGGAACAGTAGGATACATTAGTTTTACGCAGCAACCAAAATAAAACTTTTACGCAAATTACGCACAAACGCGCAGTAATGGTGTGCTAATTGTAATGACCTTATGGTAAATGTGAACGCTGCAATCGGAGTGATAATTAGAGGAGATGCTAGACAGCCACAAAATTGATGCGCAAATGTTAGTGCAATCATGGATAAAATCGTGCGACAAAGTTAGCAATATAAGTAGGGCATGATTATTCGTCTCAATTCAAATAGACTACCATGTCATATATGTTTAGAACTTTAGAAGTTATGCAACATGCGTATATGTATACAGTGTTTAAAAAAGTTATACTATTCGGATATTATTTGCATGTATGTAACTAATTTCAAATTACATATATACTTCACCGTGCATAAATTTTATTCTTTCATTGTAGCAATATTGATTTTAAACTAAAGTGCGTAGAGTTTCCCATGCTGTCATTAACTTGTTTTAGGCAAAAGACATGTACATACATACTGTCGTAAGTTAACTAAGCTCTGTTTTCAAACCTGAGCAAAATGTATTTGCATAATGAAGTTTTGATACAGGAG
>JAQIWN010000788.1:0-26745 GCA_034699025.1 Entomobrya cf. arborea Gr-Col-00668
CCATTCGGGGTTAAAACCTGGCCCATTTAATTATTCACATCCTGGTCTTTCTTGTGATACCCATTTCATGCAGGTTTGCCATTTAGTGGACTTGCACTTTCCTCGTGAGTTTTATGCTTATAAAGGTTATGATTTCTCATCTAAGTGCAAGAATGTCCATGACTATGACTAATTGGGAATTTAATTTTTAATGTTTAAAGTTTGAATCATTAAAAATACGAAGTCCACATAAGAAGTCATGTGTATGCGCTTAAACTAAAATCATAAAAGATAAATTTTGTCATGATCAACATTGAGTCATTCTACGCGATTTACTGCTACACTACACTACTTTCATTTTATGAGATCGGGTCAAACGTGCATAAAATTTAATCCGAGAGATTTCCCTACTGGCCTGGAATCTTTGGTCAGGGTCACATTAATAATTAACAAAATAATATGAGATGAACACCAGTAGCAATTTAAAAGATTTTATCTTGTAGTTTTTGCTGATACATGATATTAGTGGATGTTTTCATGTATGCACTTCAATTCCATATTGCATTGCAATAGCACATATTTGTATTTCGTCAGATTCTCTCATGACTGCATCAAAACAATACAAAATTTAATGTCTGTGGACAAGTCAATTAGTGTTGCGTGAGTACAGCTAAATATACAGGAAAAAGCAAACTAATTTCACAGACTGGCAAGTGCAAATTAAAGAGTAGTAGAATAAGAATTGAAAACTGTTAAAGCTGAATTGAGAACATGAGAAGCAATATCACTAAAATATTTAATAGCTCCATTTTAAGTGATGCTCATTGTTTACAAATGTGAAGGATACTTAAAGAAATTTGCAGACAAAAGACAATCATGGATTTCGGTCCTCGTCAAGTGTGTAATGACTGATGGAACATTAAAAACTGCGTAAATTATTATATTCTTGTTCACTCGACTCGAACAAAATTTATTATGGTCAGCTAAACGATGGGTTGTAACTGTTGTATGAAACGTTCAAAGAGAAACATTTTTATACACAGACTACAGACATGCTTGTTCTGGCTATTAAAATTTTTATTGATAATTTCCTTATAATTTTCAAATGCGCACTTTTTAGACATGTTTATTTATTAATTTGGCCTTTGAATTAGTCACCATACTCTGTATTTAAAAATCGGGCTGATGTCGATATTTACAAAAAAAAAGTTTTTTAAATAATAAAAACAAAAGTACTTCACAACAATGCATCTCATACAAAGTAACGTTGAATTCAGCATAATATTTGTGTACTTGAGTAGGGAACAACCCTCATCATCATCATTGAACCACCAAACTAAGTACGCACTGTTATTTTTTGAAACATAAATGTTCAAAATATTGACTATAATCATATAATGTTTGAGTATAATTCATATGATTATTTGATGTCATCATCGAAGAAGCCAAACTGGTTTTAACTTTTCATAAAATCTTACAAGCGAACTGCTAGACGCAATCTAAGGAGAAATTCATTTAGGGTGTTCCTGACTCAACGTAAGAAGCATTTTTGAAGAATTCAATCTTCTCCAATAAGCAATAAAACAACATTAGATGGTTGTTTCCTAATTAATAGCAGTATGACGTACTTTCAACTACATCACAGTTCAGAAAACTGCCGTCTTTGTCGCGGTCATAAAGGTAAAGATGTAGAGCACGTCATCATTGATCATTTATCGATTCCCCTTCACAAGCTGATGTAAGATAAATAGCAATATAGCAAGTACTTACCGTTAGCTAAATAATATTGCGATCCAAAATCTTCATCATAAATTTATTACAAAATTGTATAGTTTACTCAATTTGAATGAATACACTTACTACTACATACATGGCATTTCAGTTTATGATTGTTTTGCTTTTTACTCGAGAAAATTTAATCATATTCCGAACCAGGGAATATTCAATGAAAATTTACTTTTGTACCTTAATCAGTATACAGCATTATGAGTCACATTAAATTGCAGTGTAATACATATATTATTTGTCTTTTATTAACGTGATCATTATGTAAAGCAGGAAAACTAATCAACACGCATACCTAAAACAAAATTTTCCAGAAAAATCATAACTTTGTTTGGAGACTTTACAGACTCTTTACAGAGTACAGGAGAGACGGCAGCATATTATGTAGCTGACTAGCTGACGATGAATCGTACTCTGATTGTTTGTTGAGTTGCATGCACATGGAAAGCGGGTTTAAATTTGTAGGTACGTGTTTTATTAATTATATTCATCGGAAAGTTGAACAAATTGGGGATTATCCTAGTAAAAAACGTTCTAGAAAATTAGTGGAAAAAACACTGCTTTCAAGACAAGAAACAAGACACTTTACGGTATGTTGCTCTGCAAGTTGGCAAAAGCAATGCGGAGCGGAAAATAATTTTCAACAATGACAACGTATTATGTGGCTTCCTATTATTTTACTGTCACAAAAAAATGTCTGTCAGTCGACTAAAAGATGCGTTAATGAGGGTTCCGCACCTGTATCCTGTGGATCGAATTTTTCTTCATGATGGTCAAATATTCATAGCTACACAGCAAATTATTTATGCATGGATATAGCTGAAAAAAATATACTCAAAACAGAGACGAGTACATTTAAAATAGATCTTTCTTGAAATTTCTGTATTAAAATTGAGAAAACGTGTAGTTCCCCATTCCCCGCCCAACTTAAACCGTGCTAAAATATAATGATAGATATTTTATTTGATGTCAGAAAGTTTAATTAAACAGGGAAGAGCACGCAATAGGTGGAACTGATTTTGATTTTAAAAAAAGGGTCACACGTTTCCGGTCTCTTGTTTAAAGTTTAAATTTTGGTTTATACACTCAAGTTTATGCGTACAATATGAGCCCCTACTGTCTAGATAAGAAATGCCGTATTTCTCTAAATTATATCTGGTCTGCTAGCATTGAATTTTGCATTGTCGTAAAAAATGCCATTATGTAATAAAATTCTAGGCATACGTTGGAAAAAATACGGCGTGCACACACTGCACATTACAGTTTTAAAGTAATCGCAAACTTTTTAACCCCCTATTTACTTAATAATAATAATAATACATACACTGGGGTAATTACAGGCAAGCAAATTATGGTATTGTGGGTCTTCTGGGATTTGGCCTTCACGGTTCATGACGACACTTGTACCTGCTCTTTCTGTACTCGTGACTCACACTTAAACAACTCTTCAAAACTAATTGCGAATCGCACGGGTGGACATCACAAGCTCATCTCTGCAAATGTTCTGTTGTAAAAGCTGTTTATATAACTTTCTTTAAAAGGTACCTGATGTCAGATAAAAGTAAGCAAACAAGACTAGGAAATTTCAAACTCAAAATGCAGCATCGTGTGGCAATTCATTCTTCAAATATATTTATCATTGCTCAATTTTTAAATATTTTATAGTTCAAGAAGTAAAACGGTCACATCCGAATGATTATGGGCTTTAAAAATATTATTTTCGGTGCTCCTTACATCATCTACCATCTGTACTTTTTGTTTTTATATTCTTGCAATTTTTATCTTGTGAAATAGTTTAATGCACTACTACGCTTTACCATTTACTAAGACTAAGACATCATGTCGGATAAAAAAGATGTTTTACGAAATTAGAATGGTTGTTAAACCTAATAAAACTGCACACGTCGAAGTGAAAAAAAGGCTCGAGATTTCAAGGTGAAATTTAATTGTTTCGTTCCATTCATTCAAATTCGTCATTCATGGGAATCATGTAACTATTATTTTTAATATCACCTACTCCATATATTTTTAACCGGAAAAAGACGAAAACTATCTCTAAATTTTCATCATCTTTTCTGACCAACCTGATCATTTTTTGCTCTTCATATTCAAGAACAATGCTGCGGTTAGCGAACAATTTTAAAAGAAATGCAGGTTGTTGAAACTTTTATAATATTGTGTAAAGAACAGTAAATAATGATAATGAATGAAAATTTACCAATTTTTATCTTAATACATCCGCGGCTTTTCGGCTATGTATTTAAATGATTCTTTGTGACACACAATTTTACTGACACATCATTAAAACTATTATATAACTAAACAAGAGGTCTACAATTTTTAATGATATTGTCATTGTCAAATGACATTGAAATGCAATTGCCTCATTCAAAGCGTATGTAATTAAATAAGTCGGTGCGTGACATTAACAGCAGGTCAAAGAGAATGGTGGTGTAAACAATACAACGGGTTCTCACGTAAAATCTTTATGAAGCGTAGTCTTGCGATGAAACTAAAAGTAAAATTATAAAATGTATAAATGTGAGAATTTTTTTGGTTATGCCAATTCTATAGTTTTGTATTTTCTACAAAAAATAAAGAAAATTACATCTCAGACATCAGTACTTTTTCAGTACTAAAAACTTTTTTGATGAGTGTATTGAACGCATCTTCATAAATTTTATTTCTATGAGGGCGATGATGGCCCATCAATTTTAAAGTATTAACATTTAAAATTAATAAATTTAAAAGGCAAGGATAAAGTGCTGGGTTGGCGGATTGTGGTGTATGAATCTGTGTTTCAAGAATATCTTCTTGTAAAAGGAGAGAAAGAAAAATACTTCTGTTTACATAATTTTCACGCAATTTTGTGGTTGGAAGTTAATCTGCAATTGAGGTCCTGCAACAAGATGTTTTTTTTGTGATTTGCTGAGTATCTACGTTATGCATTTATTGGTTTTTGAGGTTTCTTCCAAATCATTCATCCATGATTTCGTTAAAAAACAAACCAATTTTCTTTTTCACTGCCGCGGAGAAACCAATTATGAGTAAATGAATCTACATTCAAGTTTTAGATGAGACTATACAAGTTTTTTTGTGCGTTCTCTACATGTTCGTTTACATAATTTTTTTAAACAGAGCTATTTTTGACATTACTTTTATAACTTTATCGTGTGGGAAGGATTTCCTATGCACGAACCCATGTATCTAGGCACGGCATGTTATTTTAGCTTAGAATATTGCCACTTGCTACAAAGCACAGGAATCACACCAGTACATACTGATACGAGCAGACAACAATGATGAGCCTCCGCAGCGCCCAAGGCCATAAAAGACTAAATCAGAAATTCAATTCACCAACTTCAACACGTGGAATTACACATAAAATGAAAAAAATACTTAACTTTGCCTGTAGCTGTGCACTCTTAGACCCAGTAACAATGATGATGAATGATACAACAAAAATATTTTTGTTTTTTATGCACAACTTCTTGGGTAAATTTGTAAAGATGTGTTCTTGATGAACTAAAAATGGGAATTTTCATTATAAACTCATGTATTTTCTACTCAACAAATTAAATCATTTCAAGCGCACCTGTTCCTTCTTTATTGACTCATTTGAATGGGATTTAATTCAATCCGATAAATTTAATTATACCCAACCAGAATTACAATACAGTTTTTTTTGTTTTCTTTTAAAAACATCTGAAACTTGAATCTTTTGACGCTGCGCTATACAATTCATTTAAAAAATGAAAAATGGGTTAATTCACATCTGCAATGAATGCTTTACATTAAAGCGAGCTTTTCGTGATGCACTCGAAGTTCATGAAAAATGTCATTACAAACGGAAAAAAATAAATACTACTTATGCAATATGCTTGTCTGTAAAAAGATATCTAATTGTCCACAACTGATTATAATATGGACCACAATACGTTTTAGAAAAGGGCGACGCAACATACGACTTTACTAGAACTTTCAAGTTCAGATTCCATGAATCTCATTGTGGGAAAAAACCAAGTGACTGTCGTAATAATCTCGGGATTACAATAAAAGTGCAAACCCTTTTCTTGAGCAACGCTGCTATACAATCGTTCAAAACACGTAGATGAATACGTGAAGATAAAGGTTTTTAAAAAAGCAACCTGGATATTAAGCAGCGTCATCTTGCATGCCATTCGATGTGCCATTCCTTCTTAGTAAATTCAACCCTTTCAGTGCCAAGACATGTAAGAATTCGTGAAAAGGTTGAAAAGCTGGTAGAAGTGATGTGATAATGGTAATCTTCATCTTCACGATGATGATGATGATACATTATACTTACCTGTTCGGTACCAACCACTTATTAGCCCTGACTCTGACTACCTACACAAAACAAAACCACGTACCAGACCAGAATATATTCAACTATATTGCTATATTATGATTATGCTTATATTAGCACTACTGAACTGCTTAATACGCGGTTGTGTAGTGTGTGCCATAACTGAAGCGAATAACCATCAAATTCCCAACCAGTTTTATCCTTATTTTTTATTATTTTAAACATGGTAGTAGATTGTTGAAATAAACTAAAGAAAAAAATAAAATCTCAAGGAAAAGGAAACCATGTAGTCATTTTTAGTTCAGAAGTCTTCGGGTACGCTAGCCAGAAATCGATCAATCCCGTCAACATACGCACTTTGCATTCATTCATGTAACGATTGAATGTCAATTTTGTAGATTAAAGTTGAAAAAGTTTAAAATTAAATTGAGTTTTCATAAATAAGCATATATTTAAAAAATCAATCAATCACAGAATGGCTACTAACGGAACTAACGGCCACAGCAATGGCACTAATGGTAGCAATGGTGTTGCAAGTCCACCAAACTTGCGAAATGTGGAAGAAATCCCAGAGGAAGTTGCTGGAACCGTGACAGGTTAGCGGAGAATGAAGAAAAAATATTTAAAAATCATGATTAAATCATAAAATTACATATTTTACAATATTTTGGTGATCTTCACAGGAAGCATACCTTCATGGGTAAAGGGTTCGCTGATGACTTGTGGGGCTGGCATGTTCCACTTTAAGGAAGGCTCGGTGAAGCACTTGTTGGATGGAATGGCTATGCTCAGCAAGATTAACATTGACGGTGCAAATTCCAGTGTTAGTTTAAAACAAAAGTTTCTTAAATCAAGTGCTTATGAACGTTCCATAGAAGCGGGGAAGCCTTGTACTGTGCTAATGGGAACACCATTTATAGTACAGCCTCTCAGGCCATTTGTAAGTTTCTAAATAAACATAAATGTTTTAATTTTTCAATTTTTTAAATGATTACATGTGCATAGAAATAAGTTAAAGAGTTTCATGTAAAATATCATTAGGGCCCTTATGAGTTTACTGACAACTGCTTGGGTCCTATGCATCAAGAAAACCCAGGAGAAATTTTCCTCCAGTCTGATGGTTCTACATACTTCTTTACTATTGACACTGACACTCTTGAAATTAAAGAGAAAAATCATTATCTGAAAATGTTCAACTTATACTCAATGCGACCATTGCCTCTGGAAGATGAGAACGGAGACATGTACAATTTGGGTGGTACGATCACCGGAAGTTTACAGTGCCAAGTTTTACGAATGAAAAAAGAGAACCGGGAAAAACCATTAAAGGAGCGTTGGGATATCGTTTGTCAAATTCCATCCCGAATGAAGACAAGTGGGTCTATACTTCGTTGTTTGGGAATGACTAAAAATTATGTAATATTTGTTGAGCAGCCGGCAGTGGTCAACGCGATGAAGATGACTGCTACGTATATAAAAAAATATGCAATGATGGATTGGTAAGTACTTTTTTATGAGCTGCAATTACTCAATTATTGATTTAATTACTTAAAAATTACTTATGACACGTGTTTTAAAATGAAATTTTTCTGAAAAGGTTGGAATGGCATCCCGACTACTGTAACCGGTTCCACATTGTCAGCAAAGAAACGGGTGAAGTGCTTAAAACGGAATTCCTGTCATTTGCTGCCTTTTATGGTGTTGCTATTCTCAATGCTTTTGAAGATGAAAACAACAATGTGAGTTACTTTTTACTAGAATTAATTGTTTAATGAGTTTTACACATCATATTGTAAATGAGAATAATGACTAATGAATAACGAATACATTCCGTGGTTTGTAGATTGTCGTGGACTGCATTGCGCTACCAAATACGGACATAATGAAAGCTCTTCTCATCGAAAATTTGGTTTCTCCTGATGAAAGCATGGCTAATTTGTACTCAGGCTCTATTGTTCGTTACGTTGTTCCAATTTTAGAAGATTTAGGATCTGAAGTCGATGACAATGATAATTACATAGAAGATTTTTACGATGAAGCTCAAGCCATAAGAAAAGGTGACAAAGTTGTATTGATTCCTGAAGTGATCACGGTTGGGGTGGATTTCGCTGTTGCCAATCAAAAATACATTGGAAAGCCTTATAAATACGCTTATGCCATAAACACGTATGCCAGAAAGGGTGCTGATGTTGGCAATTGTGTAATGAAAATCAATTTGGACAATCAAGAAACTCAGGTTTGGAACGGGAAGGAAGGTCAAGTTCCTTCTTATCCCATATTTATTCCTAACCCTGAAGCTGAATCAGAAGATGATGGGGTTGTAGTTTTTGGAGTAACTGATGCGATCTCTCATAATGATGGTTCATCCAATGGTATTGTATTTTTGGATGCAAAGTCATTTACTGAAATTGGACGAGCTACTTTCGAAGAAAAAATTGTGGCAGCGTGGATTCATGGGTTGTTCCTTAAATCGACTTAGAAATGATTTATTCAATAGACATATAAAATAATTAAAAGATACCCGACTGCGTTGTGTCAAAACTGAATATACGTTGTAACAACAGTCCGCAGCAATAATATAGCTTAAATGTGTAAGTTAATAATTCTTTAAAGCGATTTAAATACTTCAATAACAAAATTTATTGTCTTAGTCGGTAATTAAAATACTTCTGGAAGGAAAGTTATTTTTGTTTGTTTGTTCTTTTTATAATCTAAATTATGAATAAAAAGCCGTCACAACAATAAAGCCATGAAAAGTTGAACTTTACTTATGAAACATGTAATAACGTGGGAGCGGATGAATATTCAACAGGAAATGGTACCTGGTTCTCTTGTGAAATTCATAAAAGCAGTTGGTTGAATACCACTTGTAAAACCATTCTTGTGGGATTATAGCAAAACTCGGTCTCGTAAAACAATCTTCATATCGTTCAATCAAGCCTTAAACTCTTGCTTGAAATATAAGCTTTAATTAGTCAAGCTCACAAGCTTTCTTATGCGTATTATTATCACTAGTCGCATAATGTATGTGTTGAAATTTTTTTGCTGATGTTTGGCATGCACCAAAACTCATCCTACTGTTTAACCTTTCCCACGATCCTAACAAATAAGTTCAGTAGGAAATATGAAGCCGACTCGAAAATTTTAAATGAATTGAACAATGATGTATGAGTCGGGGCTAAATTATCTTCCACCACGATTTAGATTAATACTATTCGTCTGACAGCATCTTGTACGTATGCTTTTAATATTATTATGTGCTGTATACTATTCTATTATAGTTTTAATAACAAGAGATAATTCTTTTTTAGTTTAAAATGAGCTTTTGTCAAACATAAATAACGCATTGCACGTACGGATTCCTGGAAATGACTCAAATTTTATGTAAGCGCGCGGAGTGAATTCATCGTAAAAAATGAAACTTGAAGACTGTTGAACAACATGCATATTATGCACTCATTTTTTACACAAAAAAAATTGTGACTGGAAAAAAATGGTTGGACATAGCTGTTGCTGTTACTATTAAATGAACATAAGACTCACTTTGTCTAGAAGACCAACCATAGATTGCTTTTCTCTACTCATTCCATGCTTTAAAACCTATTCATTTGATCATTTGATTGTGATAGTGTCTGGATCAGCGTAACCACTTGTATGGATTCATGATCCATCATCATCTCATTATTATGGGATAGTGGTCTATTCTAGTCCACTCCATCCACTCTTCATGTCTGCCTGCACTTACTTTGATACTTTTCGCTTACTCAACTCACATTCAACATTGCATTCAAGGCAGGTACTAATCTTTTCAGCATTTTGATCTGACTGACTAAACGTCATTTTGACAGTTTACCAGGAGGACAGCTGCTTCTGATAAAAAACAAATAAAGCTTCAATGAACATGTTTGCTTCTCATGATCAAATTCTTATCGTCTTTAATATAACATATAATATGCAATGAAATGTATGTCTATATTGTTCGTTTTATATTCTTGGAAATAACTGTAAACCTACAAAATGCGTTTACTTAATATGATATATTGACAGTAGCTATCATTGTTTGATTAAAGTAAGCGATTTCCCGGTTTAATTAAGCTTATTCAGATAAGCTAAGGGAAAATGACAGGCAAAAATACACATTGTACAAAATTTTTCAGTACACTTAACGTAAATTATACGGCTGCAAAACTACAAATTTTAATAGTAACTTGAAAGACCCTTACACATTAAAAAATGATACGTAAAGATTTGTCTAGACTTTTTGCCTCTGCAGAGCAAACCAAAGGGACAGAAGAAGCTTCAGTGAAAGGTAAGAAATTTGCATGGAAAATTTTACTCTGTAATACGCAGTACAACTTGTTTTTACGAAAGAATCTCACGATTCGTTTCAGGAGAATTCCCAACATGGTTGAAAGGAACCTTCTTGCAAACCGGTCCAGGACTGTTGGACCTCCCCAATTTCACAATGACCAATTACTTGGATGGATATGCAATTTTGAGCAATTTTGATTTGGATGGGGCACGAGTTAAGCTAACCAAGAAGTATCCAGAAACAGAATCGTATAAAAAGGCAATTGAGACGGGAAAACCATATTTTACGGAATATGGAACGACCGCAAAGCGAGAAGGAAGCAAGGCAGGAATATTTGCCAAAATTGTTACAACTTTTGTAAGTTGCATTCTCAAGCAAAATAGAATACAAATTTCCATATAAGCTGTCGAGCACCACAAAATCAAAATGGTATTCATTTGACCACTAGTCTAGAGATGACATGAGCGACAACTGCTCTGGATCAGTTTACAAATGCGGTCGTCATATAATTGCTGCATCTGCAGCTAGCTTCTTTTGCGAAATCAATCCTTCCACATTATCTGTGGAGCAACGTTATGATGCCAAGAAGTATTTGGGCCAGAATGGTTACGGAGTTCATCCACTAGTTGATGAAGATGGTACCATGTGGAATATGGGTTTTACTGCACCCGTTTTAAAATACAACGTGATAAAGATCCCTAATACATCACGTCAAAACAATGCAGACATGGAAGCGTTACTTTCAAAGGGTTCTACTATCGCCAGCATTTCTCCACGATGGACGGGTGCAATTGCTTTGAATCACAGGTACATTTGAAATACTGTCTTACACTTACACCAGAACCAGAGGACTGTTATATAAGTGACATAATAACCACATTTGGAAAATGTTATTCATGGTCAATTAATAATTCTAGTTTTGGAATGACAAAAAACTACATCATATTCATTGAGCAACCGTATGTAGTAAAAGTCAGTCGGGTGCTGGCAGCCACGATGAAAGATTATGCTGTTAAGGTACGAAAATGAACAAATTTTCAATATATATGCTATTTCCTTGCTATGTAAAATTCCCTTGTGCTTAAAAAAAGCTGATTTGATTTTTTTAAGGATTGGTTGGAGTGGCGAGGCTCTGAGAAAAACAGATTTTACATAATCGAGAAATCAACGGGAAAAGTGCATTCAACAGAATATTTGTCTTCCGAGTCATTTTTCTTCCTCCATGTCGTCAATTGCTATGAAGAAGGGGAAAATGTAAGTTTACTTTTATGTGTTTTTTTCTAAGGATTTAGATTTTTAGGCTCAGTTCGTGATCATGATCATATACTAAACTGTATTTGAACTGCCACAGGTTGTTGTAGACATTGCCAGATTCGACACACCTAGTTCCACCGAAGCAACTCCCTTGTCAAAGCTTCGTGCTAGCATAATTGATGAAGTGGATCCATGCACCATTGAACGATTCATCATACCTGTAACTGAATCCATCAAATCTGTCCCTGAGAGCACCAACCTGTTAAATGAATTAAGCCTAAATACACAGGCTCAAGCGACCCGAAAAGGCAATTCAATTATTCTCACACCTGAGAAAATATTTAACCGCTCAGCAGATCGTGCTATTATAAACCCCAAGTTTTGTGGTAAAATTTACTCGTTCATTTATGCAAGTGGTAGCTTCCTATCATTGTCAGACGAAAAGAATTCCATTATGGCTCACTCACTTTGCAAAGTAAATGCTCTTACTAAAGAGACAATGATTTGGTCTGCGTCTGACGACGAGTTTCCCGGTGAGCCTGTATTTATCCCTGCCAAGTCAGCTACCGAAGAAGATGACGGTGTATTAGTCACGGCGGTATCTTCAGCTTCGCCAACTTCTAAAGATTACTTGATTGTAATTGACGGGCAAAGTTTCAAAGAAATTGGTAGAGCAGCTTTTGACAGTCAGATTCCAATGGCAATGCATGGCACCTTTTTGTCCCAGTGAATGAATGCAAAAATGTTTTAATACTTACGCTTTCGATTTTATCTTCTAAAATGATCTTAAATGATGTGCCAGCAATGAAAAGAAATAAAATTCAATGCAAACCTGTGTGCTTAATTAATTGAACAATAAATAAACCTTTCCGTCAATTTTGATTTTTACACGTGTCATATTTTATTTTTGTGACCTTCATCAACAACAGACTCATTAGCAGTTTCCAGCTTTCACTCTTCTTTTCATGTCAATCGTTTAATGAGCCACTGATAAACTGCAAGCTGATATTTCATAAAAACCCAAGCTTAGTAATAAGAAGAACAACAATTTGTCCAATCATTATAAACATAACATACATTCTGATTCACTTCGACTAGCGCACAACATACATAAGCCAAACACTAACGCTGGGGTATACAAATAAGCCGAAAAATCCGTCGGGTCTCTGCAATCATTTAATAATTAAGTATACATCACGCACAATGAAACTTCCAACCCTTGAGCGTACGTTAAATTATAGTAACTGTAATTACATTAAATAAATTAAATTATGAATTAATCTAAATAAAATTATCTCGGAAAGTGTCGGTTTCTTGGTCAGCAAACTAACCAAAAGTTGAACGCTCAATATTGCGGAGGGATAAATAAAATATATTAATGTACAGCATAATATTTTTCATGCTTCGATAACGGTAAAATAAAAATTCGACTGTAATGGAAAGACTTGTAAAAATTAAAATAAGAAAATGCACCATAAAACGAAATGACTATATATTTTTCAGAAAACTGAGCATCAATTTTCAATAATAAAAATTACCCAATTAATGGTATTTTAAGTAGGAGGAATGGGAAAGCTTTTGCATGTTATTTTTTTGGAAACTTGACAAATAAAAATGCAAAAAATTCCAGGTACCTTGGTTTGTAGGAATTGGAATTAATCTGAAGAACTGAACTATCGGAAAACCAGGGAAAACTTAAGAGAAGGTGTTGTTTTAAAACTGAAGAAATGATTTTCTCAATTCAACCTTCGAATACACGGCTTCATTTTACTTTTTTATCACATTCAATTTTATGCCAACGTCCATCCGTTATTCAGTAACATTGAAGTCATAAGCCTAATATATGTATCAACCGCTTTGTGACAGAAAGTTAACTTTATATTTTTTAGCTTGTAATCGAACGTGTAACATTTCTCCTTCTACGCCACCACCAACGAATTAACTTGATCAAGAACTGAACAACGAAAGGCCACATGACAATGAAAGCAATGGATCGTGGTGACAAGTCTCCAAATATTCGGCGTCTCCTTTCCTGAACATTATTCTTTGGGGTTCTTATTGCTCCATCTGCGTTTGCAGCATACGCCGCCTCCAAAATTCTTAGCCGGGCCAAAATGTGATCGACATCCCTATTTAGTCTTTCCACAGTTTGCTGCGTGAGAATATCTGGATTTAAATTTGGAGGAATCAATGCGGGACTTATTTTTGGACTAACTCGATCCTTTTCCTTAGAAAGTTTCTTTAATGGACTATTAATGATGGGTTTCTTCATTACGGTATTATTGCCAATAAAATTATTAGAATGTGCTTGTGACACTGATGAACTCTGCGGCATCATTGCTGACGACGTACTTGCTCCGCCGTTGGCAAAGGACTGAACAAACCTTTCATCCATTTCAGGCTCACTGTCTCCACTGTAGTATTTTTCAGACTCTGTACCGGAAGTTGCATTACTGGCCACCGTCTCTATTGAAGATGTTACCCGGACTCTGCGATGACTATTGTGCCCTTCGTCAATGTCACGCTCCAGGTCTTCCTTACAATGAACGTAAGGAGTCGAAACTGTAAGTACCTCGTCTTCGTCGTTTTCATTTGGTCGGGTATGTTTCACAAAACCATTTTGATTTGAGTAAGAATGCTTTGGTGCCGGTGGCGGAATGGCGGCTTTGTCTCCATTAGACATTTGAAAAGCGTTTCCATTATGATGACTGTGTCTCTGGTTTTTCGATTCATACGTGACAGTTGATGTTTCCACAATAACTTCCGCTTTTTCTGAAGTTGAAACTTCCTCTTCTTCCTCCTCTTCTTCTTCGGCGTTCTCCCCATTTAAAATTTTAAGCGGACTGCCTTCTTTTGAGTTTGCCCCAGATGGAGCCAAAGAATTAGCAAGTGAGCTACCACTACTGCTTGCAACCTCTTCTATTTTTTCTTTTATGTGACTCATTTCACTTCCTTGTAGATTGACAAATTCGTAAAATGGACCTATGGAATCTAGGAAATCTTCGACATCACCATTGAATGACATTGTCTCCACAATCTTAAAGAAACAAAAAAGCATTACAGTATCAACACAAATATAATATTTTCAAGAACATATCTACAGGAGAAAAATCTACGTTGTAATTACCTCTTTGAGACAATCTACATATTTGTTCATTGCATCGTCTTTACTCATATCTCCATGTTTATTCCATGCCTCCCATTTTGCTCGGCCCACTACATCCCAGAAGCCTGGTTTTGGAACATTATTTTTCCCATCTGTGGCTTGTTTGTATAGTCCGTAAAACTTCAGTTTAGTGGAGTTTGAAGGTTGATACGGCCCTGAAACCACAAAATAAATTTAAACATAAAAATACCTGTCCCTTAAATAAATTCAAATGGAACAAATTCAAGTGTAGAATCAAGAATTGTCAAAAGGTAACTTACCATCTTTGGGAAGGCTATGTATAACCCTAACCGCTGCACGAAATTTGTCCTCCATCGACATTTTAAAGTAACAATCACAACTTTCACGATCGTCTTCAGGTACTTCAACAGTCGTTGATGTTGATATCCTGCACACTGCTACCACTGCTACTTCCGTGTAGAAATTTGATTTACAACTTGCCTCCTTCACAACTTTCACCGACTCACTTTTACTAGGACCAGGGGACGCGGTATATTCGATGGGCCGTGCAGAGGCACTTTCACTGCTACTTTTACAATTAGTATTGGTCTTCTTGGCACTGGTAGAACAAGATTGAGACTTTTTTGGGGTAGGATACAACCATAGGTGAATTAAGAAGAGTATAGTCAGCATGTGGCATCAAACATAGAACGGCCAATTTAGGAGACAATTTTAGCAGAGGTTTATCATTTTCTCTGGAACTGGACTGAGTATTCACCAACACACATCTCGGTATTCATCCACATAACATTCCTAAACATTCAAATAGACAACAATTTTATAAATACAAGTTTCAAGACAGTATAATGATTGATTCACCTACAAGACGTGCATTTTGGTTTATCACTTCGTGTAGAAGTTAATCAACCATCAACCTAAACATTTTTGGATGAAGATAACCTTACATAAAGTTTTTATACGATCGATATAAACCACTTGACTTCTAACTTATCGTGAAAATCAATCTTGTATCAAAAACGCATCGAGGAGAGGACAGAGGTCAAATATCAGCCCACCATGAGCAAGTAAACAACTTACTATGCCTGATGCAGATAACAGTTTTTTCCAATGATAATGAATGACGAATGTATCTAGTGAAAACAAGATACTGTCAATTGACTGTGTTTCATGTTTTGTATTAAACACAAAATACAATTTAACTTGGAAAGCATTTTGACGTAAAAAATGATAAATTCGGTGCATGCTTTAAAAAACAGGTTTGGGACTACGTATAATAAATTGGTTTGTCTCGAAAATATTTACTTATCTAAACTTGCACCATCAAAACAAACATCTCATCTTCGAACTTTTTTTTCTCTTTCAATATCACAATATTCACGTTTTTTCCTTATTAAAATCTTTAAATTCCACAGTCATTAAGAAAACCTTACACACTTAGGCCGGCTTGTGAGATGTTTTTTTTTTCTGGAAAAATCTTTATGCAGCGAATTTTTATTTTTAATATGTACAGGGGTTCCAAAAAATACTTTATACAGGGCTTAATTTGGTTCAAGTCCGATTTCACAATTTTAACTTACTTTTAACCCTTTCCTTTCTTCCTTCTTGTAGAGAACAGAAACCTCATTTGGTATATGTGTTTGTTTGTAAGTACACCGTGGAATTTCGCACAAACTTTTTACACTTCACATCCATCCGGGGCAAAGGGGTTTCGTGATAACAGGGAATAAAAACACTAAGTCCTTTCATTCAGACTGCAATCATTAACTTAATGAAGAAAATATTTCTGCATGCAAAAATACTTGTTTCTGTTTGTTTGTTGATCACATGCAGGTTTGTTAAAGTTACTTTCTACGTACTCTCCTTTTACTCTTTCTACCTAACTTCATTTTGTGCATAAGGAACAAACATCTGTCTGGCTTTTTCGGGTTTGCGTAACATACATAACCCATCCATCGTGTATTTTCACACACATCTATCATCTATCCCGTAGATTTTATAAAAATACTAGTAAATGAAGAAACAATGCACGCACATGCCTCAAAAAACTTATAAAGTTATAAACATACATATATCGCATATAAGTAGTTTCAAAACCTAACTAGGTACATAAACAATTGATATAGAAGAGTCTTTTATAAAGTCATCGCATTTTGTAACCCTTTGAGCCCAGTATTATGACTATGACTTCAATTCTCACATACATGCATACATACCAGTTTTCTATGTTGCGGTATAAACCAAGTCAAGTAAGTCATTTCACTACCAAAGACCAAGTGTGCGTGTGCAAAATAGGAGGCATGTTGTATATGTATTTTTTCTGAAGAAATCTTTTTAAAAGATATTTCCGGAAGTTGTGTCACTTCGAATCACAAAGCAATGCATGCAATGAAAATTGCATACTCCCATTCATGTAAAGATTGCAGTGTTTCATTGACACCTGTTCACAAATCATTGCTTTAAAGTTTTCGATGTCACCCAATATTGGACTCTTTTTGTCAGTGGAAAGATCATGTAATGCATTATGTCACTTTAAAGGTTGTAAGGTACTGACAGGGGTATTTTTTTAGAAACCTCATTGAAAGTTGTACAACATTTGAATTACGTAAAAACACATGATGTTGGAATCTAAGTGAACCTTTTATCATTTTAAATGTCATTGACGTAGTCATGAATAATATAATACTTTACTTCCGACTACCCAGCCCGATGAGTTTGCATGAAATTTGTGTGTCTGACTGGATTCTGGATGCGTGCAAACTGGAAACACCAAATTGCATTGACTACCTGACTACTTTACTAAATTATAAATAAATAAATAAATAAATAAAGCTGTCATTTTTCAGTAGTTGGTACTTTGGTAGTAATCCTTACTTGCTTGCTCAATAATTTGAAATAAATATTTATATTTATCATGAAATTGTGCTTCACAATTCGTTTCCTTATTTGCAACTTATTTGAATTTCATACATTTCGAATTCGCACAACAAATTCCTTTATAATGACACAAATATTTTTTCACAGGCCATGAGGATGACATCGAATGTTTGCTGATAATTATTACCAAGGTTCTGGGTTTTGCTACATAATCCTTATATTTTCTGGTCGTATACTGTTATGAATATGATGCTCAATACTTGTGGCAATCTAAAACAACGCTTCCCTTTATTTTTTGGACAGAAAAATGATGATATTGAGATTTTGCATGGTTGTTTTATTTTTTGCATTAGCTTGTTATGCGCTAAAGTTAGTTTTGGTGAATGCATTATAAACCTTTGTGCCAAAACAGTTTGAGTCAGAATATTGATAAGACATGCTTATTTTGCAGTAGCAGAGAGGAATACATGAAATATGCGAACATTATGCGATATCAAGCTACGTACATTACATTTTTATTCCAGGCTTTAAACAAGAAAAAAAACTCGAAACCAAACCAAATATTCTATTGCATCGAATATGCAAGTAAAAAGAATATTATATTATAACTTTTTGCTCAATTCAACTGCATTATATGGTTTGTGGATGAGTCTGAGTACCTAACCTACTAACTATAAAAGTCTGTATATTACTCTAAGTTATTGTAAAGCATACAGTAAGACATGTAGGCAAACTTCCTAACAAAAAAATGTTTATTTCTGAGGAGCATCTCTATCCTCTCTTGTGCTTTTAATATCCAACCAATTCATTGCATTTGAATTCACTTCACACATCCCTTTTCCTGCTGATTCCATCATACTGACAAACTCACCCAACAGAAATTACATCTGATTTTAAATACTGACTTGGTTTTCGTGTTTATATAACATGTAACACGTACACAAAATACCAATTGTACGAGAGTTATGTAGCGTTTGTAGCTTCATAAAATGAATTCAGTGAATTAATCATTGTTCGCTATCTTTATATTTGGTTTGATCGTCAAAATGAAATTGTGAAGTGGTTAAATAATAAACCTGGATTCTTACGAAGAACACGTCAGCTTAATTTTTACCAACAAAAATGTATTAAGCGGTTTTGCCTTGTCTGTGTTATATTTTTGTTGTTGTCATTTAACACACGACTTAACCATCATCATTTCAAACCAAGCGTAGATTGTCATAGTCAAATTTACAGTATTAATAGAATAATTTGTCGATGCTTTATTCTCGCTTGGCTCCTTTTGGAATACATAAGTATACTGTTATACCACCAACCCTGTATAATCAAACATTTATATCAAGTCTTGTGGATAAGGTTAACCATGATAGCAAAGATATAAAGTTTCGCGTTTTTATCGATTTCAACAAATTGGGAAAACGTTTGCAAACACTTTGCTAAAATGTAAAGAAACAGCTCAGAAACGTTAAATATATTTGCGAAATAAGTTTTTGAAAAAGTCAACATTTTCTACAGTTAAGGTCAACAAGCTTCTTGGTAAGAAAATTTCATTTTGCACCTTATTCCATTATATTTAATTCGAACTGGGTGGGTAATTGAATCAGTGATCAGTTCAGTTTAGTGACATGAACATCCTGAGTAAAAATCGAGCGTACTAAACATTCTATCGGGGTAATGTAATAACTTCACAGTTGCAATTTAGTCAAAAGCCTCCATGAATTTCTTCTTGATTAAAATCATTGTCATTCTATCAGTCATCTTTGGCAGGCAGGAGAGGCCTTGAAGATAATCTTAAAATGCTAAATCCCTCTCTTGCAACTTGCAATAGTATAGGAGTTCTTTTCAAAGTAGGAAATAGAATTTTATGCATTTGACAGAGTTTGGAATTATTCAGGTCATAATGTTAGTCATAATATTATCTGCCTTTAGGTAATAAAAATAAATTTTCAGTTTGTTTGGTATTGAATTAAATCGTAATGAAGGAAGTATGACAGATGTCACGTCTCTGATCGTACTACTAGACAAACCAAACGGAAGTAATTGCTTTCCTATTCCAAGTATTTGAATTATGTATTCCTTAAACAAGAAAACTTTCTAAGGAATGTTTGTAAATGCAGTTCGTAAAAGTAATAACAATGAATTTTAAAGCATGTAACTTTTTATAAACGTGCGTTTGAATAAATTTTAAAATTCTATTTATTTCAAACATAACACTACATCAAATGTATATGCTGACACAATTTCATGCTTTATTGAATATACTAAAGTAACATTTTTTTTTGTTAAATTTGAGGTTTACAATAAAATAAATAATTCACTATATGATTGTCATTGATTACATAACATAATCAATCACATTAAAATCATCACATTTTTGTAGTAAATGAGATACCAAAGTAGTCTGGAAACTTTTTTGAGGAGCTTGAGCCACTAATTAAGCTAAAATCTACGATAGAAAATCTATTTATTTTTGGGAGTTTGGTAAAGGCATTTTGTTTAGAATCTAATGACATCGTAAATGAAATTGGTAACTTCTGTAACAAATCCTAAGAAGGATGATATACTTTAAACTAACTAGATTACACTCAAATATATGCTTTTATTTTAAGCTTCTGCGTAGTTTATAAGTACTTTAAGTATAAGGCAATAAAGGGTAACATAGCCTTTTGAGCTTGAATTTCGGAGCAAAACTGTTCAAAATAGAATTTACTGAGGAACTAGCCCTAATTCTCTTAGTTTCTGTTCCATCTCTTCATACACAGCAACATACTGTTCCATTGCCTCTTCAGCAGTCATATCTTGCAATCCCGCCCAGGCGTCCCATTTAGCTTTCCCCACAAAGTCTAAAATCCCTGGTCGTTTGGTATTATTTTTACCAATGGTCGCTTGCTTAAATAAACCGTAAAATCTGAGTTTTTCATCCGTACTTGGCTGATATGGACCTGTGTTTGAATAAAAATAAAAATCAATCAATTTAACATAGCAAAGCGTCTGTTTTTATTTTCAAATCCCTTTCAGGGTAAAAACTGTTCGTCAGAATTAGTTTTTCTAAAATAGTCGTTTAAAATGGTAGTTTTATCATACCATCCTTTGGTAAATTTTGAATGACCTTCACAGCGTGATCGAATCTCTCCTGCAGATTTGCCATGATAGTGTTAAAGATTCACTTACTGTCAAGATTTTTAAAATATCAATATTTGAAACGAGTGCAATAAGCACAAGCCACACGCACACTTTTAAAATGCTACGTGGAATTTTTTTCACGTAGATATTTAAAGTTTAGAAAAGTTTTTAATAAAAAATCAATTTTTATTTTACTTTTTGCAACCTTGAATTGAGTAGCGATTTTTTCAATTCTGCGATAAATTTTCTCTTCTCCAGTCGCAAGACGTCAATCGCAGAATAACTACACAGTTTTCAATGAGTTTTTCTTGATTTATTCAACTTGACTGAAGAATCTGTAAGTTGACTAACGTTGATCATTGAATTTTGATTTTGGTTGCATGTAGCTAAATACATAAATAGAAGCAAGTGCAAGTGTTTAATGGACTTGATACTCTTTGTGAATATTTTATATTTACGTATTACGTGATTAAAGGATCGAAGTTTAGAACATGTTATCAGCATCTTGCGTGGTGCATGTCATTCAATTTTCCTTTTTGCCTTGGCTAGGAACGTACCAGAAAATTGGATAAAAGTTCCTTATAATTTCGAGGTAAATTTTGCTATACGATATCCATAATACAGTTGTGCTGTGCATGATGATGAGATGAGGATGACATTAGCCAATGTTACAAATAATTTTTTATTTCTTGCCATATGGATAGGCCCTATAGTTATTTGTATTTAACTAAATAGATCCTGAATGCGGTCAATGATAGCATGTTTGCGGTAACTACTTCATATTTGTGCGATAGCGATGAGATGAATGAGAGGTAGATGATGTGAAGAAGAGCCTGTTGAAGACATTCATTAAGTATCAGGCTTAGAATTTCATATTCTGCGTTTAACACTACAGTAGAAAGAGAAGAAATTGTTTTAAACGCCGGTCTGGCTCTATTACAAATTAATAAGGTGGATCATGAAGATCACGTCATGTCAAAAGCCAATGCCATGGCTGTAAAGCCGAGCCTAAATCGAGCATACATTTTTATGAATCGTCAATTTTAAGACATGGAGTGTTTAGTGTGTCATTATAATAAGTGTATGTAAAATGTTTTTTGTGTAGGACGTGTGAACCTTTACCTTTACTGAGCTTTAGCTTAGTTTGCAAAGACCCGTTTTTCACCATGAAAATGATAACTTTATTTGAAAGACATGAAATATGTAACATGCGAAAAATCTTTAAACTGTGGTAAAATGTATGGGTGTAAGCTTTAGCTGTTATATTTGTGTTTTAGTTCAAAAAATGTTTGGCACTTCTGCAAGTTAGTTTTGTTTGCTTTGTTATAAAGTTGTTGGTAGTGACAGGAAAGGATATGTTTATCGAATACAATGATCTATTATACTGCGCAAACAGTGACAGTAATGTTTATAATAATATTATTGATCCACACACCAAATTATGTATGAATTATGTATCAAATGTGAAGCGTTTATGGTTATTTTTATGGCATTGATTAAAAGTTTGATATTTTCTTCTTTAATTGATCGTGAGTTTTGTATTTATTTTTCATTGCAGAGTTTTTAATTATCCGCTCAGCTCAAACAGTACCAAAGTGGAAGTCGACAAAAGTCTTCTGGTAAGTTACCTAAGTGTAAAAATATTTTGCATACAAGAAGTGTTTTTATAAGTACATATGTATAAATGCTTATTTTGATGTAATTATTTGAAATTTTCTAGAACGATGGAAGCAGAACAAACTCACACCATTAGCCAGGTTGGTGGTAGCACTGCCCATGAACCAGTTAGCAAAAATTCGGTTGGGTCAGCGGTCGCAGGCTATAACATGAGGTGTCCAGCAGTTAAACGATTAATGCGTGAGGCTGCTGAGTTGTCAACACCTGAAAGTGATTTTGCTGCACATCCAACAGAAGCTAATTTGTTTGAATGGCATTTCACAATCAGAGGCCCAGAAGAAAGTGAATTTGAAAGAGGGGTATATCATGGAAGGATCATCTTTCCCACAGATTATCCCATGAAGCCACCATCGTTCATACTGTTGACACCAAATGGTCGCTTCCAAACTGAGGAAAAAATTTGTCTGTCGATCTCAAATTATCATCCTGAAACATGGCTTCCCTCTTGGTCAATTCGAACAGCTCTAGTCGCATTACGTTCCTTTATGACGGCACCTGGCAACGAAGGTGCTATTGGATCTTTAAACTTTTCTCCAGAAGAGAGAAAGAAACTCGCTCTAAAGTCGCAAACTTGGGCCTGCCATGAGTGTGGTCCTATAATTAAGCTACTTCCTGGCAAGCATGCGGAGACAAGCACTGCCCAAAAAGGCAACGGAGATTGCTCTTCTTCGCCTATCAAAATGTTGCCCACTGATTCCTCCAGTTCCAAAATACCAAGTGATGCGTCTGACCAGAAGAGTGCAACTACAAGTAACGTTCCTACGACAGACAGTTGTGCCAATGGCACTACCTTTGAGACTGTGACACCGACACCCATCAGTGCTGCTGAGGCTGGAAATCATGACGCCAATGCTTTGAGTTCAGATCCTGCAGCTGCAGCGCAACAGCAGCAGCAAAATGAACCAATCAAAAATATAATCTATGACTTTGGAATCGGATGCTTTGTTGTTTTAATTTTGGCATTGTGCCTTCGTCGGCTACAGGCACTGTTCCTTCGGCTTTAATCATCGTTTAATCTACCGAAATAACGTTAATTATTATTATATCCGGATATTGCTGAATTGGAATACTAGAATCTTTGTTTGTAATATTTAACTATTGAAATTTTGAATAAATAAATTTATCTTATATATGTATTAAAATTTTGCATTGACCAACGTTTGACAGTTTTTTTCTGATACAAAATAATATGTACATTGAGCTTTGATGTACATTGATGTACAAATTAGAGTTCAATATTTATTGGAGAAACATTCAAACAATTGGAGGTTTGGGGAACAGGATAGTATTTTTTCTTTTCTAAATTGAAATTGAAAAGTACATATATCATTATAGCGTCATGTCTCTTGACAAGTTGAATCTTTTTAAAGAAACTAATCCTTCATCCGACTTTACTCTTATCTTGAATTTTGCAGATGAAACATGCAAAACTTAATTGTTTTTTTGCTGTATGTCGAGAATTAATGTCAGATTATGCTTTTATTATGCAATTATTTACCGATAATAAATTTCAATTAGGTATTTTTGTCTGATCCTTTGTCAGAGAAATGCTATTTGGACATTTGTATGATAAACTTGATTTTTAAAATGATTTACGATATTTTGGACCAAGGGGTCACATTGACATCTCCTCATTTATAGTAATTACTAATCCATCGGTTTTTAAATGTTCAATGTTATAAAAAATATAATAACAGAAAAAATATACGTAGTACGTTTCTGGTATATGTGTGTGTGGACAAGCACATGGCACACGTATATGATTGCAATCTTGTATGAATGTATAAAACAGGTCATTTAAATTATGCTAATGACGCAATGAATGCGATTTGAAGAAATATTTTAGCACATTAGAGTGATTAGAGTCATATCCGCCCATACTTAAACCCTAAACCTGGTTGAACTTTGTATGCAATGATCGTAATTTGGGTCAGAAAAGAGGACAGCGAGTTCAACTGCAATCAGTCTGTGACACAGTCTGGAAATCGGAAATATTTTTGCCTAATTTAAGGCACAACTTTTTGCTTGGTATATATTTTGTACTAAATATTATTATACAAGGCATACTATACAAAAATACACAGAATCTTGGCTCCACATGTGACACAACATTACGCTGTCAAAACTTGAGAGTTAATGATAAATCGCATTGTTTGAAGTACAAAATCATGGTTGATAAAGAATCATGCATCGATTACTCAGCAAATTTACAGCACGTCCTTCACAACTAAATTTAGCAGTAATGTCCTAAAATTGCACAGATAAATTTTAAAAACTTATGGCTATGTTGCAATAAGGCGTATTTGATTGCAACATAGCAGGAAACCACGTATAAAGAAGGAAGATGGCTACAAAATACTGAATATAGTATTTTTGGAAGATTAAATCAATAAATACGAAATTCACGCAGATATGCAAATAACTTGCGACACACTCGAGATTGAGTAAAAAATCTTAATCCAGAGATGCAATGAATTGTTATGTTTGTCCTGTATAAAATTAAGAAATTTTACCCGTATTTGCTAGGGAAAAAATACTTGTTGAAATTTTACAGACCTGGGTTGCATGCTGCGTATACATACGCGCTGAAATTAGCTATTTATCTGAATGATTACATATTATAATCCCTGGTTAATACGAACTTAAATCCGTTAATTAAAAACTTAAACTATGATTTAAGCTGTGTGTATACTGCATGACATTATCAATGAAATGTGATCAAATGTGAAACTAAAACCTCAACGAGTACAGGAGGAAAAGATGATAGATTCATTCAACATACATGTTCTATCCATAACTTTCGCCAAATCATCATCTTATCATTTACCTATTCAGCAAGTTTAACACCCCATTTCACACTTTCTGGCATTACAGAAACCTTTCCAGACCATCCTAATCATAATCAATCATTGTTAATCATCACCATCACTTCATAAGTATGCAGTTGGACTATCGCATTCATGGTCCATAGTTCTTTATTCAGCAACAAGAAATATAATTATAACACATCACAAATTAGTCCAATGGTAAGTAGTACAAGAGTACAAGTACAGCATATTCATAAATGTTTCAATGGATAGCTATGAAGGATGCATAATGACACAACAGTTGCGCTTCAGATATAATATTCTTATGAAATGTATTGCAGGTTGTTATAATGTAACCTTTGAACGCTTACTCACGTTAGTTCAGTTTTGATTCAAGTACCTTTTGACAGATATAATGCACTTTGCTTTTTCTGTAATAAATACTTACATTAATGACACAATATAAATTATAGCCCAGAAAAGCAAACTTATTCTGAAGCAGCTAAAATCGATTTTATAGAAATATGTATGCAAGTGTATATGTTAATATTAGTTAATAGCATTTGATTATAAAGTGTACGTGCGTGTGTGAACTTATTATGTTGATGATGAGCTAAGTTGGTATGATGTGTAGGTGGGAACTATGTTGTACGTAATGTCAGTTTAGTACTATGAACTTGTACTTTTGATTATTGTACAACCAGTCCACTTCCAGGTAGGCGATGACCATTTAGATATTGAACAACTCTCATTAGTTTATGCCAGATTGCATTATACTTTATTCATAATCAAATAATGGATGTACTACGAGCATTCTTCTTATAAATATCCTGAAACCGATCACATTCGGCGCATTACCTTCCAGCAGTTCGTTGTCACCAGACAATCTAATTCAAACACTTCTCTAACAAGTAAGCTAATAAAAAAAACATGTAACAATTTAATTGTGCTTACAGGACTGCAGTAGTCAAATAAATTCATTGTGAAGGTGTCTGATTTATAGTTCAAAATTTAACGGTTAATTCATTTTGTTTGTTTGGGTTGTATATTTTAGTTCCTTTCGCGTTTTCACTCAAATCAACTCAGCAACAAGATGGCTCTTACTGGAAAGTTTGAAATGATCTCTTCCGAGAACTTCGCTGAGTACTTGAAAGCTGTCGGTAAGTTCCATTTTTTTTACAAGCATACAGCAAAGACAACTATTTAGATTATGATTTCTTGTCGGCTTATCTAACAGTACATCACAATTTAACACTTCAACTACGGAGGATTTTGTTAAAAATTCAAAAAAATAAAAAGTTTGTTTGGGGTCGTTTTTAGGTAACGACTCCAAAATATTAGCTACCCGTTTCCAGGTGTTCATGAGAATGTCATAGGTAACTTCAGGGACTCACTGGCTGTTATTTTTTGGCTTCAACTCATGGAAGACCGATAACTCTTGTCATTTGAGGGTTTAGGACGTGTTGACTCCAAAAATATT
>JAQIWN010000789.1:0-26713 GCA_034699025.1 Entomobrya cf. arborea Gr-Col-00668
AAAGCTTATCTTCTAGATTTTGCGAGTGGACTTTGTCCACTCACGGCTTCGTTTACTAACGGGCCTCATGCTAGTTTAAAATAAATAATAGCTTCTGTGTGCATTCCAGGTTTTGAGCCCTAGGTCAATTCAATGTCCATCTTATGTGTGGTTGAATTTAATTTGCGTTTTGAAAAATAATTAGTAGTAATTAGCCTTTAAATAAATTTGAAATCAGTTAAGTAGTAGTGCATTAAAAAGCGGAAACAAGGCTTTAAAGACTGGTGGTTTGACAAGCCAGTTTAATCAATCATGGCTTTACGAAGTGTACTGATCACTGGGGCAAATCGAGGAATTGGTTTGCAGTTAGTTAAGTCAATAGTTTCAAGACTGAAGCCGCAATTGATATTTGCTACTTATCGAGATGAAGCTAAGGCCAAGGTAGGTTGAAAAGGCTTTGATTTTTAATGATTGGATTGGGAGAGAGTTTGAAAATTACAAGTTAAAATTGTTACACATTATTCGTTCGTTGCAGGAACTCAAGCAAATTGCAAGTCAAAATAAAAGTGTTCAGTTACTTCAACTAGGCAGGACACTAGACATTTTACACAAGCAATTAAATTATAAATGAAATGTTAATAAGTATAAAATATGTTGTAATATTATTTTTAATGTTAAATTGGATTTTTAATTTATTTTTATTGATAGATGTGAGGGAACATGACAAGTTAGAAGGAGTAGCTAACATTATCAAAGATAAAGTTGGAAGTGCTGGGCTAAATCTACTGATCAACAATGCAGGGATCACTTCAAAAGTTGCTAAAATCAGTGCTGTTCGGCAGCAGGAGCTCATGGATAATATGGAGATAAACTGTGTTGCACCGATTTTGATGACAAAGGTATTTTAAAACTGCAATTTTAAAAAGTATTCAAACTTACAAGATTCAGTCTAACAATTGAAATCCAAAACAATTTTATACAATAGGCTATGCTGCCATTATTGGAAGCAGCCAGCAATGCAAACAAGGACGCCCCCGCTGGCATTGGTCGTGCAGCGGTTATTAACGTTTCCTCAGTACTGGCTTCAATGAAGTTGAACGATTTGGGTGGAATGTACGCTTATCGATGCAGCAAGGTAATAAAAAGTCATTTTTATTCAGGTTTGAGATATTTTATAATCAAATATTTTTTGATAGTTCATCAGTGTTCTTGTTTTTTTATATAAAATTCTAGGCAGCCATTAACGCAGCAACCAAGTCCATGCAGATGGACTTCAGAAAGGCCCAGATAATTGCAGTGGCTTTACATCCGGGTTGGGTGAGAACTGACATGGGTGGTCCAAAGGCACCACTTTCAGTGGAACAAAGCGGCGATGGCATTGTTAAGCTGTTGGAAGGATTAAAGGCGGAACATAGTGGGAAATTTCTACAATATGATGGAAAGGAACTACCTTGGTAGAAAGTGGAATGTTTTATTATCACTTTGTAATTTCTTGTCAAGTAGTACAATTTGGACAAACATTGTCTTTTGTCGATTTTAATTAAGATAGGTACAGAGATATAATGAGCATAAACTGTCTTTAAAAATACATGATATTATTTTCAGTTTTAACTACTTAATAGTAGCCTTCCATTCTTTTTGGAGAAGTCTCCATTGCTGTAAACTAGTTGACCTCGAAGCACAGTCGATTTCACTTTTCCGGTTAATTTTTTCCCGAGATAAGGTGTTATCTATGTAATTATTTAACGAATAAATACTTTAATTAAACTAATGCTTCAATGTAATACTTTTTGCTACATTGACTGTTATTTAACATACCTTATTTTTATGATGAATTCCATCAGTTTTCACCTCAAAAATTTCGTGGTCATTCCAAATCACCAAATCAGCGTCAAATCCAAAATCTATTTTTCCTTTCATATCTTGCTTTCCGGATAAGCGTGCAGGTCCCTGGGACATCCAGCGAGACAAATCGCTTAAAGTTAAACCACGAGCTTTTGCTTGTGACCAAATTACAGGTAGACCAAACTGAACTGAGCTAATTCCTCCCCAGGCTTCCATAAAATTCTTTTCGCCAGGTAGTTTCAAGTCTGCTGTACATGGTGAATGGTCAGAAACGATCATGTCAATGATTCCGCTTTTCAAACCATTCCAAAGCTTTTCCTGTGTAAAATAGATGAAAATAGTGATAAATTCAAGAGTATTTAACAAATATGTAACGCATTTCCAAATTTTAAAATCTCTACTTATTATTTACTTGGTTTGTGGTGTCCCTTATGGGTGGACAACACTTGTACTGCGTCTGATTTTGAGCAATTTCTTCCGGTGTTAATGTCAGGTAATGTGGACAAGTTTCCACAGTCAGTGGAAAGCCATCCTCTTTCAATTTTTCCAAAATTGGTAATGCCTTTGCAGTAGATAAGTGAACAATATGGCATCGTACATTCCTTAAATTCACATTAAATTATATTATTTCATATTTTTATCATGACTAAATTGGATGAAGCAGTTAATTCATTAAATTTATCTCACTGACTTGTGCTTTCGCATCTGCCTATCAATCATTTTAATAGCTTCCAATTCCATTTCGTCGGGTCGAGATGCTAAAAACGAATCGTAAAGCTTTGGATCATTAAGAGCGTTTGGGCAGGTTCCACAATCAACTTCCGCGTGGAACTATGGAATGGTATATTTACTGAATCTACAATGCCTTAAAAACAAAATGTAAATATGAGTAAAATTTGCGGTGTTAACTTACTGCTAAAACAGCATCAGTTCCTTTAATCAACTGCAACGCGCGATCAACTTGTTCCTCATTAACACAAGGAAACTCATCCACTCCACTGTGTATCAAGAAACATTTAAAACCAATCACACCTTCTTCAATCATTGGTCGTAATGAGTCCTAATAAAAAATTTGGTTGATTATTAAATTAATGACCAGCCACTGTAATCAAATCAAACTATAAATTTTGCAGATAAAAGTAACAAAGTCACTTACAGCATTGTCAGGTACCACACCACCCCAAAATCCGACGTCTGTATAGCATTTTCCTTTCGCAACTTCCACTTTTATGCCAAGATTTTCTAAAGTTGTTGTTGGAGGAATGGCATTCCTAATCAATCAAAAATTAATTAACTTCTAAGGTAAGTACTAAATTGATTACATTTTTATTATTGATTAAGTATTTTACTTACAATGGCATGTCAATAATTGTCGTAATTCCCCCAGCTAAAGCTGCTTTCGTTGCTGACTCAAATCCTTCCCATGATGTTCGACCTAAGAACGGGACGGGCGGGGCAACATGAGACATTACACAAATTTATACAAGCCAGATAAATCTCATTTAATTGCAATTTAATATAATTTTATCTTACCTGGTTCGTTACAGTGAACATGAGAGTCGAAAAGAGCTGGCATTACCACCAGATCTTCAGCATTTAGATACTGTAAGGCAAGTAAAATAAAACAATTAATTGAACATTTAAACAATACAATTATTTTAATGATAATGTTTTGTTTAATTGTACTTTTGTACTTACATTTTCACTGGATTCAATTATCGGTGAATCCCTTGTCCTCCGAACAACTTTAGAAATTTTTCCATTGTTAATTTTTATCAAAGCTGGAACTAATTCTCCATCCAATAGTATCCTGTTTCCGTAAATTCCTTCTAGTTTTTTCCCTACTGTGTCCATTGTTCAATTTTCTTTATTCTGTATTTTCTTGACTACTTTACAATGTTATTGCAGATTTAGCTGAAATTGTAATGACTCAACTAAACCATGAGAGAGAACTGCTAAAACTGGTATTTCGTTTTGTTTTACGTGTCTGTCTAATGCGTGGACTAAGAATGGAATGAGTAGTGATTAAAAAATATTAATGACATGACAGGTTGCAGGTGGCACAGTGCAAAGTGCTACGTCTTCTTCAAAAATGAATTAAAATATCAGCATGCCAGTCGAGTCCATACCAGTTAATGTACAGATTAGAAATAATTAGAAAGAAAATCTAATACATTAAATGTAATGTTGAATTAATGCGAAATGCAATTATATTTAGAATATAAAAAAACACATCTTAATGGCACCATTATCATTTTTGCGGATTAAGTTCAACTTGTGCCTACTTAGTTCAAAGTTCATTTGTTTCTTTTTGCGTTCTCGACAGTTCCAATTTTAAAAACTTATAAATATAAAAAGTCATTAACCAAATAATTAGTAGAGCAGACCGGCTATCTATACAGTAGAAAATATCAAATTAGTGTAGCAGCCAGCCAAGATAAACTAGCAGACGTTCATTTGTACAAACAACCTCGTGTCATACACTTTTTTCCGGACAACAACTTGTTTGTTAATGACATTTTGATAATTACAGCGAGACTACATAGCAGGTTTTAACTAGCAGCTACTCTTTAACTCAGAATCAATCAATCGTCTTTGTTAATGTAGCACACAAAGCACAAGTACTTTTCTAACTCTTCCAGCAATACATTTAAATGATTTATGAAAATAGGTTGGCGACCTGTTTGCCAATTTGTATGGAAAACTTCATGCTTGCTTCATATTATGATTTGGATAAATAAATAAACGATTTATGTTGACAGTTTACATGCTATAATATTTTATTTGTTTGTGAGTGTGAATTGAATAAAAAAAAACAGTGTAAAAATTAACACTTTAAGTACAAAATACTTTTGAAATGAATACATACAACAGATAATTAATGCGAAGTAGACAGTGTTTGTGACTTTTGAGCTCTTGAAAAATAAATTCAATGGAATGATCTTAAGATTATTCTGTTAGAAAATAAATCATTTTTTGGATAGCTTCCTTTACCGATAATTTGCAACTTTAACTAATCTTTGTAGTGCTATGTATGTATGTATATTTTTAATTGGTTCTAGAAATTGCAACAAAAATATTTATCATGACCACCAGACCAGTCTACCATGCGTGCCAGCTGTGATCAGTACCATTTTCGATATCATTTCAATATTTTCCAAGTTCCAAGGTTCTCCAATAAAAGTACCAACAACGAAATAAGAGTAGTAAGTGAGATAGGTAGATTTGCAAATACAGGTTTTTGCCTTCTACTGCGTAAATACAGCTTCCAAACATCTTTTTTGCAAAGAAGTACTTAAAGTGCTGCGTGTGCGTTGCATGGATTTTTATGACATGACATCATCTTCAAAAACAAAGGCTGCACATTTTGGTTGGACCATGGCAGTGGCAGGGCAGAGTACGTTACATTACCTTACCACTGCTGCTATTGTAGTAAAATAGAATGCACCAAAAAAGACGAGAAAACTTTCTCCGTTTCCATTTATACTGCTGCCTTCACACTTGTTTTCCTTTCTACCTACCGATCCGAAATTACCCGACACTTCTTGGATATGGTAAACGTACACAACTTTCATAGTACACAGCTTTCCATGGAATACTTTTACTCCAGTGGAAATTGGAAACACGCCTGGCTTTTTCAGCTGATGGAAAAATCATAACAAACCCTAAAAAGAAAAGGCGAGACCAGCAATACCGCTTCTTTTTCTGGCTAGTGGAAAGCACATTTACCGTTAGGGACCGTTAAAAATAGGAATGGAATTTTGCACTACTGCTATTTATGCTATGATGAAAAAAAATGTATATAGGCATGAACATTGCATATTGCATTCCTTTTCTTCTTCATGGCTTCATATATTGTGTTGTATTCAAAAAAGAGTTTTTGTTGCATAATAATAATATGCAGAGAATATAGAAAATGGGAAAGTTGTGGTGAGTCAGAATGTTTGGTTTTTGCACTGTTGCGGGAGACAAAAAATGGGTCAGTCCTTTTCTCTTCTAAATTTTTACGCAGTTTCTCTTGTGGAAAAATAATGGAAAGAGCGGTTGGTGGTGATGGTGTGGAAGTGGAAGAAAGCATGTATTTTAAAGAGATTCGAAAGATAATAATATATAATTAAAGTTAAAGATAAGTTTGTAGTGATTTAGAGCATTAAAATGGTTAAACTTTGATGTGCCGCTGGATGGCTGGAAAGCTATGAGCTTTTAACCCTTTCTAGCCTAAAAAATATATAATTATTTTGTTTTGTTGAGAATTATTTTAAGTTTTATACATGGTGAGGTGTGAGGTGGAGTTGACACTGACACCTAGAAAGAAAAGGGGTAAAGTGCAATAAAAATTCAAAGTAAAAAGTCAGAATGGTGCGCCCAGAGTGGTCTCCGAATGAGAGCTATCTGAGGAAATTGGAAAGGTTGGCATTTGCGCTTGTGCGGACAAGACCATTTAAAGAGGTAAATATAATATTAGAGCTTATACTTAGAGCTAGAGATACATGTGGGCCATGTGGGGTTCCGGAAATGGGATAACATTTTAAAATTGTGTGTTTTTTTTGCAAAGCCACCGGAAACGTTACAAAGAAATGTGAATAATGTGTGGCTGGAAAAGGCGAAGGGATTGGCAGGACCTTTCTCTTTGGCACTACTTGTCGCCATTCCTTACGTAACGGAGAATTCATCTGGACCAATTATTGTTGCATCATTATTACTTGCAGCAGTTGATGCTTTCTTGACAGGTACATAATATTACGTTAATTTAAGACCAATTTTATGTTATATCGAATTTATTGCAACAGAGTTTTGATAACTACATGTCTGGACGAATTTTTGTACATTATCAAAAAAACATAATGGCGTATTACTATTACTTTTTAAGTTTGGTGCTACACGGACTTTGAAAGCCGTCACGGGCACTGCTCTGGAGAATTGACTAGTTGTCTATTTAGCTGCGCTGGTGAGTTCCCAGCGTTTCTCGTTGGCTGGTGGCAGATATCCGCGTTATCCGCTGGATTTGCTGCTTGTTGCCGAACGCTCAGCTCAATCATGGATTCTGTGACTGGAAGACATGTGGAAACTCTTATGGAAAATACGCTGGGAACTTTTACACCATTGGGGGCTCCACTGGACATTATGGCGGTGTTTATCACAACCGTGCCTACAATTCTTTGTGCTTTGGGAATGGAGGTATGTAAAGTAAATAAATTTTTATATTCCGCATAATATTAAAAATGGTTACATTATTTGGTAAAATACCCGGATTTATTTAGTGTGTAAATGTTTAAAAAATATAATTCGTTTGAAATTAAAAAGAATTTTAAAAATTGGCAGGATTGGAAATAATTAAGGAAAATAAATAATTAAAGCTTTTCAATAGTTGTTATCCGAAAAAGCTCTGCGGATTTACAAAAGAATCTCTGGTTTCTGCAAACAGAAAAAAATATATGCATTCAGTTTTAGTTTCATTTTCAATCAATTTAAAAAGACTCCAAATTCAGTTTAATTTTATAATAATTTAAATTTATAATCCTTACGATGCACTTCATTATCTCCTGTAAGATCATCCTCTGGCGTAGGTCCCCTCGACTGAAGAGCTGCAGGTACTTCATAAACGCCTGCATCATAATCACTCACTCTGCTTGGAAAAGCCGTACTCGATCTTACATGCAAGGCTGCAACAGCCACGATTACAATTAGGAGAGCTGCGTAAAGCTTCATTTTAATTTTTAATTTTCAAAAATTCCTTTGCACACACAAAACCACCACTAATTTTAACCCTTTTCTTCACCAATACCACTAAAATTATTCCTTGTTGTTTGCTTCCACCGATCAGTTCACAAACTGTTCCAGAATATCAGGAAGTTTTATAGTTCAAACCCAAACACCAAACCAAACTGAAATTCTATTCCGAAAAATTACCCACCACAACTGCAACACAGCCCCATGTCCATTCATACACCAATCCAGTAATATAATACAGGTTTGATAAGAACCACAACAGAAACACTGCTGGCTTCTTGGCTTTATTTTTGTCTTATCTCACTTTGTTACAAAGAACAAGAATGAGGAAATAAATTACGTGTGCAATTTTTTTTCCAAATTCTTAACCCATCTTCTCATGTATTATTTTACAGTATAACAGGCTATTAAATTCTTCTTCTGCTCTGAGTTCTGACTCTGACGTAAGATTATACATATATCTGTCTTGTCTGTGTACCTTAATCCTTTAATGATAATTTTTTCATGCATCGCTATTTCTAGGTCTAGGTTACATTTTTAACTAACTTTTCATTGTTATAATGTTAGATATTTACCTTTACACCAAACCAATAGACCATCACAGAGAAGTCTCATGGATCAACCAAGTCAAGTCGTTAATAATGATCTTGCGTGAAACGATCGATGATCATCATCTTACCATCTCATCCATATAAATCCATTTAGACCTATCTCTGCCTACGTAATAAAATACCAACAGATCATAAATTTCATCAATCATAAAAATTTGTAACCTACACACGTGAGCTCTAAAGCATTCAAGTGTGCAATGTTGTTAAAAGATGAGATGAGATTCATGATGATGAAATTCAACATGTGTTGGTGTGCGTGAACCAGGCAGACAATTTTCTCACGCTATAAAAAAATCTTCAGTGAGTCTTCAAAAATAAAGTTTTTTTGTAGCTCTGCTGACCATCCTGTAGTTTGTTTTATTACAAGAAATAAACAAAGCAATTTAACGCAACGTGCAACACTCATTTATAAAATCATGATTAAATTATGCTCGTTTCATTCATTCTTATCTTAAATCAGGTTTTTTCATTCCATTGTTTGTCAATTTTTGAAAAAAACACACAAGATCAATAACAACAACGGAACAAAGTAGTACTACAGTTGGTCATGATCACAGTAATATTAAATGGTTACACTGATAATTATAATTACTGTACATTTATAAATTGGCATACATACGCACACAATTCCTGATTGCTACACAAATTAAATTTTGCAAAGTATTGCGTTTTGGATGTACCGTTAGAAAAGGATATATACATTGTTTGCTCAATTTATTTATTTGGACTGGAAACATGTCTACGTCTGGAAACCAAATAAAAACTATAGCTATTTGAAAAGTACTATGTAATCCTATTATCTTAATGTGCGTGGGTGGATGAAAAATGGAAATAAGCTTTAGTAGATAATTGGTTTTCACAACATTGCCGCATGAAAATGAAGGAATTCCTTATCCCGAGAGATTTGATAGACAAAATTATAGTTGTAATTTTATGGCTTCATATTTTCAAGGAATATTAAATTTTTCAACATAGTTAATATGATTAAGTTATTTAAAAAAAAAATGTTAACTGTTCCGGGTTTACATAATTATTGCGTTGATTTTATGGAAATGGAAGCTTAAAATATTAGTAACATGAACATGATTATAAAAATGGATAACGGTTGAATATACAAGTAAACTTTAGTTCGTACCTAAGTTAGTAGTTTACTTTGTTGTGTAAAACTTAATAATTTGCAGTTTCCTTTGAAAAATATTGTTACAAATAAATTAATTCATGTTTTTCACATATTTTATCTGAACAGGAATCCATATTTTTAAGATGTGCTCTCTATGTGCTAACTTCCCTTACAACAATGTCCATATTTGGTTCTGCGTTGGCAACCAGTCACCTCTATCCCTCAGTGGACAATATACCTATTGTGCCGGACAGGAATTTATATGCTAAAGTGAGTCAATATTCAATTTGTCAATCACAACGTAAAAATTAAGGAATGCTGGTTGTAATATGAGATGGTTTAATTAAGATGACTAATATGTAGAAAGAAATATATATTGAATGTGGCATTTTTTCATAAGAAGATAAAGCATGTAACTGAACTGAAAAAGCTGTCGTGTCAAGTAAGCCGACATGGATTTTTGATGACGTTGCTGATGCTAATGCTAATTGACTTTGACAGATACTTTCTGGGGCTTCACTGGCATCTATAGGGTTTCTTGGGATTTATACAATCTGTAAACCAGATAACGTGACACTCACTCAACACAAGCACTTCCAAGTCATCAAACGATTCTCGCTGACTGGATGTGTTGTATCTAGCTTAGCCTTCTTGATATACTTTATCGAGTCGACGGTGCTCAACAGAGTGCAACAAACTAGCAGGTAAAAAATGACATGCATGCATTTTAGCAAACCAAATTTAATGTTCTTTTACCTATATTCTTTAAATTACAAAGTAAATGAGCTTATTACCCTGTACATTAATGTATCATTTTTAGCCTAATTTCTACCAGACCGTGTTCCGACCTGCGTAGCAATTGTTTCCAAAAACGACATTTTAAAATACTAATACCATCTAACCATACCATATCTATTTGCAATTCCAATACTTTTGTATAATAGTTTATGGGATGGAGATCCTCCTCTCCTCTGGCCACTTGCTGGAGGCTGGCGTCTTGCCGTTGCATCTCTGGGAATTGCCGCTTTGGCACTAGCCACTTTTGAATTTCTTGTCCCATTGTCCACCGTTGTAACACTTTTAAGTAATGATGGACTGTTATACAGGAACCTCAGGAAAAATGTATGTTTTTTTTAAACAAAACATATTATGCTCCAGAAAATTAGACAATTACGATTATAATGATAAATTTTATGAATACTATGCGTATGTTTATTAAATAGGAAGAAGGAGTTCCATGGAACTACATAACACCAATGGTCTTCGGCGGTATTTCTGCCATTCAAGCGTTTTTAATAGACACCAAAGTACTTCTTGGCTTGACCTCTGCCAGTTTCATGTGTATTAACATAGTAGTCTGCTCCTCCATGCTGAGTCTCCGCTACCAGCCAAAATCTTGCCAATCTCAGCAAAGACGCATGGGGCATAGTAGGACAAGACCTGCACCAAAACATTCCAGCGGAGTTGGAGCAGATGGACAGCGAAGTAGTAGGGTTCCTCAAACAAGAAGATTATTGACAGTCAGTTTTTTGAAAAGTGGGCTGGGGAAAATACCAAGAGATGTGATGCATGATATTGATGGGGCGAGAAATAGTGGAACGTCGGGAATGATGGGAGGAGATCAGCCAACGGATAGAACTTGTTTGATGGATGATGTGGGAATTGCTCCGGTGGATCCGAGGAGAGAATCTCAGGAATTTAGTATGGGTAGCAATGTGTCAGGATATGAGTCAGATAGTGATGCTTGCACTAGTGACGCCACAGATGAAACTGATATTGATGCGGTGGTATCAGAATATCAGGTAAATATTATAAAGAATATCAATAGGGAAAAAATCAAGATGTATTTTAATTTGCCATTTAATTTTTAGGAACGAATACGAGTAGCCACTTTAAATGGTGCGATTCCCATGAACCCAACTCCAGGAACTGGGCGACGTGTTGCGCTCTCAGTGATAGCCCTCGTACCTTGTTGTTTGGCACTTGCCTCAAGTCTCAACAGAGCACCGAGGGGTCACATTACTGGAATTATGCTAGCAATATCTTCAGGACTATTGACATTTCTACTTTTAGTGGTTATCAGTCGGCAACCACAAAAGAGGTATCCGAGTTTAGGAATGTCGTCAGGTGGAGGAGGAGGTGGTGGGGGTAGTAGTGGAGGATGTGGAGGAAGTGGTACACCTGGGAGTACTCAATATTATTATGAGTATGATTTAATGAACTCAAATTTCCTACAACATGGAATCATTCCTTGGGTTCCAGCAACAGCGATATTTATTCATTGTTGCTTGCTATTAGAGGGATTGGATTTGGCGGGGTTACCTTTTGCTTTTTGGTTATCAACAGGTAATTAGTTAATGATTTGTTGGTTTTCTCATAATAAATATGTGCTCGTGCTAATGATTGTGTTTAAATTACAGGTTTAATAATTTACTTCAGTTATGGAGTTACAAAAAGCGTCGCCGCCCCTCCGTTTTTAGTTGCCCATGAAAGACTTCGTTTAACTAGGCAGCCTGTGCTGAGCACGGTTGTTTGCGGAAATGACCCGTCCTCAACAGCAACCACTTCAACAAGTTCATCAGAACCATATGCCCAAATTGATACAATACTTTTGCCATAAAAACTGCGATAATTTGAGCAGTTGAGGCATTTTTTTGGTGAAATGGAATCTGAATGAACATTAATATGATTTATGATTTGCTTGTGATTTTTCTTGTGAAATATTGAAAATGTGATTTTATTGTCCAGGCCAGCAAAAAGATCAATATATTGTGTGTACATACCTATGCATAAAAATTAATTAACTGAAACTTAACTAATTTAATTTTACCTGAATGCTATTTATAAACCATCTTACTTTTGACTGTATTTGAAATTTTTCAACAATCCTGGCCACACAAATAGGATACGTGTACAGTACATGATCTAGTCATTTTAAACCCGTGTTCGTCCCGTGCTACCTGTTTGAAATAATTTTGTGACGACCGCGACCCGGCTTTTATTGCAGAGCAATTTAATGATTAAATCTAGATAAAAAATAGATAAGGATTTAGAAATTAGGTCCACGTAAGAAAAAAATTGTTACACTGTTGTACAGTAAAGCAGCTACACTGTCAAATTTTACTAATTATTAAAAACTAACCGAAACAAACAATCATTGGAAACATTCCAAATCCAAAACAATAACACAAAAAACTACAACAATACTGTGCTATGCAAAAATTATAAAAAATATATACGAAATTTGTTGTACATTTTAGTAGCATAAGTTCAAATGAATTTTTAAAGGGTTAATTATGTACTGTTTATTATATGTAAATACAAATACTATGCAAAAAAAATAACAATCAAACAACAAAATGTGTTTTAAAAGCGGATAAGTTACCAATAATTAAAAATCTGAATGAAGAAGAACATTCATCAGCACGTTAATCGCAAAACTTAAGTTATTGTTTAATTGTATGAATTTGTATTTATGATTAAGAAAAACGTTAAAAAATAAAGATGGAAAATTTTAAGTATCCACCTCCTATTTTATTCATATCAGCCCCGATCCACCTCAGTTGTCGCCTCATGATTTGGGCGATACTCTAATGGTTATGGTTACTTAAAGGCTATTTTTAAAGCCTCAGGTTTTTTAGAGCATTTGCCTGAAAAGGACCGCTTCTAAAAACTTAATTAAAAATTTGAATGACATGTCACAAGAAAATCTAATGAACCAAGCGTCCAAACAGGTTCGCTTTTACCTGGTTCCATAAATAAAAATTAGTTGATGCTCCTCCTATGGATTTTATTGTCTTAATCAAAATTTACTCAAATTAAATAGCTTGCTTATAGTTTATAAAGCTTTTTAAAAATGTCAAAAAATAACTCGGACACAACAGTCCCCATCCCTGACGAAGAACAACAGCAGGATCCAGGGCAGGAATCCAAACAAAATGAAAAGCCGGCTGAAAATAGCGATGGTAGTAAGCCTCCAAGCCCATCAATTGAAGAAGCTTCAACGACCGTTGTTGAAGACATTGTTTCCGCTGTGCTGGGAATCCTTCCGTCATTTATAAGTGCCCCTTTATCTCCACCAGCTTCTGCTCAAATCGTTCCAACTCATAAATCAACCACTTCCAGCGAAAAGCTTGAACAAACAAGTCGTTCTGCTGATGAAGTGGTGGTGACCATTGAAAGCACTGGAGATACTGGTGAAGTTCCCGTTGAAACTGTTCCATCTTCACATGTAGGAACCGGTGGTCATACAGAAGATACACCTGCTATTCTAACTCCTGAATCTCCGATCAACGGCAATTTTTGCGGCAATAACAACAATTGCACCGCACTGATTCCTTATCCACCAGCAATTGTCACTGGCAAAACCAGTCAAATGATTCCCATTGCCCTTCTCCGGAAATCGTCAAATAGTACTTCAGTAGATGAAGGCTCTACAACAGGTCCGGGTCCTGGGGCTGGGTTAATGAACTTAATTGCCGGATGTAATAAAGTGGCACCTGCGGAACTATCTAATACTAATACTGAATCCACAGGTTCGCCTCCTACCACAACAGTTGGCGCTGTTCTCATGTTAATTCCAAAGAAGTCGGAATGCGTTTGTGTGGACGGTCCAACAAATGGTGCGGGGGCGGATTCGGAAAATAATCGACAAGTCCAACAAGAAGGGTTGCAGGCGAGTGCAGATTCCAATTGTACAAATGCGGGGTCAAGTCAGCAAGATACAGCGACGCCAGTGCCAGCGAGACCTACACAAAGCTATGATTCTTACGAGGAGGTGTGTAGAATTTGTCATGATAATCCGAGTAAAATGGAGTTGATTTCACCATGCTTATGCAAAGGTAATTTTAACAAGTCTCATAGTACCCCAGAAAGTGTTCCATGAAAATGTGAGATAACTTTTTGATATTTTTTCATGATTTTGAGCTCAGGTTCCATGAGTAAAGTTCATAGAGCTTGCTTGGAAAGATGGCTGGCGGAATCTGCCAAGAATTCCTGCGAAATTTGCAATTATGAATATAACACTGTCAGAAAGCCAAAAGTAAGCTAAAATACGAAGACTTATTTTTAGTCATACAATTTTAAATTATCAAGACAATTGATTTCAGTATAAAGGCTGCCGTAGTGTTTGCGAATGGATACGCCACCCGTTGTCTCCTTCTGACATGAGGTAATCATTTTAACAGTTAAATTTTGATTTCCATTTCAAATAATTTTGGCATCAATTTAATCTCCAAGTGTCTTGTAGAAATCTTTTCTTTGACATTGCTTGTTTCTTTATACTGACTCCTTTGGCTGCTATTTCCTCTTGGCTTTGTGTTGTTGGAGCTCAACATTACACGTTTGGTGTAATAATAACTTCATCATTTTAAAATCATTGAAAATATAACTTGATTTTTAATTTTGCAATGATAATTACAAATATTTAGGAAGAACGAAGACGCAGAGCAAAACTTCACGGAGAAGCCAGTGCACTTTGGGACGTCCATACAAGTCGGGATCCACGTACCGGTGACTCCTCAAACGCAACATGGACAGCAGTTGGCCTACTAAGTTTAACAGGAACACTACTTGTCGCCTATTCCGTTTGGCTTTTTGTCGCCATCAAATATCACATCCAAGCTTGGAGAGAATGGCAACAAAGGAACTACACAGTGACAATAGTACCCTTTGAAGACGGTTGCATGGGTCGTCCACCTCCACCCCGACCACCCAGAAATGAATCCAATAATAATAACAACAACAGAAACAGGAACAACACCGACAGTCTACTAGACAGTTTTGGTAGCGCTCTTGGCGGAACTCATATGGGTTATTATTTCGACGCAAATCCCAATTTGTTACGCTACTCAGGTCATAATTCAGTTATGCGGGGGCAGGGTAGAAATAGCTTATTTCAGAGGCCACCAAGTCGTCAGCAAACTCGTCGGGATTATAATTTACCACCGATTTTCAGTCGGAATCACTTTCTCCGGAACCCTCCTCCCGGATATACGATCAGTGAAACAACTATGTTGTACCAAGCGTTGTATGGAAGCGAGTCGGATACTTTTATCAACGACAATCTTTTAACTTTCTTTGCCGACAGTTCGGATGAAGTTACACCATCTTCCTCCCATATACTTGGGGAACTTCCCCATGCAGGGATTTCACCACAGCAAGCTCCTCCTCCCATTGTCACCACCACCGGAAGTACACCAACAACAACAACTGCCGAACAGCCCAGTTGTTCCAATGCCGTGAACAATAACAATAAAAGTGACAAACCAACAGTGGAGGTTTTTGTAAGCAATAAGCCTGTTGACGAAAGTGACAGCAAAACAAAACAAGTGGTGGTTGTAATGGTGGAAAATACCGCTGTGCCTAATAATAATCATGTAATCATTCCAATGCCACCTTGTGCCAATGAAGATGTCGAAGAGAACAATGTAAGCCAAGAAAGGAAAAAGGATGATGACCAGCAAACAAGAATACGAAACTGATTGAGAAATGGAATGCACATGGGATTTTAAACTCATGTACAAATGTATGTATTTTTAATGGAATTATTCGGGGAAACATATTGGAATTAAAAAAACATGCTTGTGAATTTATTTGCGATTTATGTTTAATGATTTTGCATTCGCATGTATTAGTACACATGAAAGTACACGGTTTCCTTTAAATAATATGTTTTTCTCTTTAAAGTACTTTTGTAAGATTGACCATGTGAGAATATCAGACGATGGTCGTCGCTTGCTTGTGTAAAAAAAATATTATGCAACTTATTTTCTGCTGGTGCCGACTGCAATTTGCAATCCAGTCAGACAGAGTATTGGATATTTGGTGTGTTATAGTTATCATCATCGTTATCGTAGAACATTTCAAAAAATAAGTTGCGTAGCTGGAATCGGCTCATTTGGTTGGCTTTTCATTGGACACACCTCCACACCCATACTTTCATGAGCACTTGAAAGGGGGAAGATTACCTTTAAACATTTTTTGAAGCTTTAGGTCGGCTTATTCCTAAAATATTTGTACAAGTATTAAAACCATGTGACATGCAAAATTCCCCAGTCCACATGGGGAAATCGTGCCACGTGTTATTGACTTGACATAAATACATACATACCAGCAGCATGAGAAACTGACTGGATAATTATAGAATTTAACTGGACAGAAGTAACTGTCACATTTTATGGAAGTAACGTCACAAGACATCACAAGACTTTTGTTTAAAGTGCGAAAACACGAGTACGTCAGCGTCGGACCACAGACCTGTTTTAAAAAATCATGTTGAACCATTCCACATTCAGAGTCTCAATTTCAGACATTAGACAAGGTAGAGACAAAGATCATTTTTTGTATTAGTTTTTTAATACGAGAAAAACACCGATAAAGATGTCACTAGTGCGAATATTATTTGGTCATTGCGAAAGTGTATTTTATTTTGCAGCAGCGGGCAAAAAGTTCATCTTAGGTCACTGAGATAAACTTGGTACTTTTTAGTAGATTATTATAAAGGAAAGTAGCCAAAGAGGTGATGGTTATGTTGTTTGTCGTGTCATGTCATATTAATATTATATTGGTTTGTAGATTTGTTCATTTAACACACTGGATACAGTACAAATGATAAAAACTACATTGATCTGGGTGTCATAAGTATTCAAATTAAATGTTATCACAGGTTGAACTTAAATATATTGTGCATAATAATTTATTTTTCTGCCTGGTAGCCTTTACACTGGAAAAATAAGATTAAGATACCTACCTACATAATTCCATCTTCATTCCTGAAATATATGAAAGCATTCGACCGTTCGGCACATCAACCTTATAACCCTTTCGGACAACAGTATAAAACGTTCTCGTTATGATTCATGATGTAATATTCCGCATTATGGTGTGTTTGCATGTGCAATGCAATGCATGTAAGTTCGTAGTAAACTTTTTACTTTATTATAGACATCTTATATCACCATTAGTAAAGAAGAATGTCTACTAAATTGTAAATTATGACAACTGAGAATCCTCATATTTCGGCTCTACTATTTTCCATGTTGATGGCCTTGAAGAATACTTGTCATGTCATATCATCGACTGAATTCCTTTTCATATCCAGACCCAATGAAGTGAAATAAAATATTATGTAAAAGCTTTTCAATAGTGGAATGATACGCTAATCCTTCTTACATGAATGCATACCTAGAACATGGAGTTGCGTTCACTGGAGAAAAAATTAACACAATATATGTAACATTAATGCTGAAAATTCAGTAAGCAAATTATATGTAAAAAACAAGATTCCGAAACAAGTTTACAACAAACAAACCACGCATAACCCGTAAAATGACAATACAATGGAATCTTCAATGTAGAAAAATAATACCACGTTGTGTCCGCGTTTTGTCTGTGATGGCATGTGGTTTTGAGTGGCTTCATGTTGCATGTTCCTCCAAATTGTTTTTATTGCATAAGGGTTTTACGTAAGAAGTTGCAGTGCATTTTTAATCTTTTACTTGTCCTTTTTTCATCAACTACCAAAATATTTTAGGAAATTCAAAGGGAATTTTGAAACTGAAATGGGAAATAGGAATTTACTTGATAATTTAGTGACCATGATTTGGTAACAAAATGTTACCCACAATGCTTCTTGTTCTATAGCTTGTCATGTCGAATTTAAAGTATATCGAAAAGTGGAAGTAATATTATCAGCCTTTTTCCCAGTTCTTGATTTGAAATAAGATATGAAAGTGTAGTTCAAGTACAATAAACAAAAGCCGCATTTCCTGCGTATAAATTGAAAATGCATGTATTTTATCAGTCTATACGGCCAACTGGTCTAGTCTCCTTCACTCTGCTTTAATCTCCTTTGTTAATTTTTTTTGTTAATCTTGCACATAAAGATACGCATAAAATACATACCTATACTAAAACTAAATGTACCTATGTCTGTTTTCTTAACTGTAATCTTTATCTCGCACCATCATCATCTCTACCATCCCTCGTCATATTACTCACTCGACTTCAACAACAAGTTCATCTTGAGCAAATCAGGCTTATGAATGTGAAAACGATAAAATGTGACAGCAAAGACCAAGACGGCCGGCTATCTGGAAAAAATAACTTTCAAAGTACCAAATCAAGTCAAGTAGACTAAAAACTATGAACTAAAATGTGGCAAAGATGTGGTATGGTGAGTAAAGTGTGTTAGGTGGTTAATAGACATGGACAAGATACGCGTATAAAGACTACGACCTAAAAGAAGCAGATATTTTGTTCATTTTATCATCTCAAGCTTTTGCTTAAATCTTAGTCATCTTGAACTTCATCATATCCAGATATCCAGAGAGATAGATATGATGATAGAGGATATCCAGTAATCCACCCATTCCAGCCTTATAATTAAATCTTTCATTGCAGACTCGTTCTTTCTCGTGAGGTGATTGATTTGGATGGTGCTAACAAACTGTTTGCTCGCACTATTCTCAGCCCAGAGTGCACTAACCATTTTTATAAATCAAAAACGACAGATTTTATAATTTTTTTAAAAGAAAAAGTGCAAAAAAAAACATTCCAAACATGCCTGTTCCAGAAATTGACTTATCTTCAGGCCCTACGAAGGTCCTTCTTATTGGAGGTGGTGGTAGAGAACATGCCATTGCGTGGAAATTAGCGCAGTCGCCGAAGGTAATTTCTGAAAATGAATTATATTTTTAAATGAAAACTTTCTGGCAATGTAAATTATTATAAGAGGTTCATGTGATCTGTAACGTTTTCAGGTTGCCCACATTTTTGTGGCTCCAGGAAATGCAGGAATAGCACTGGAGAAAAAGGTGTCATGTATCAACCTTGACATTGATGACCACAAAGAAGTGGCTGCGTGGTGCCTTAAGACTGACATTGGAATGGTGGTGATCGGTCCCGAGGATCCTCTTTCTAAAGGCATTGTTGACGTGCTCAACCGGAACAAAATCCCTGTATTTGGACCTCGTCGTGCTCAAGCTCAAATTGAAGCTTCCAAACACTTTGCCAAAAGTTTCATGGACAGAAATAACATTCCAACTGCACGCTGGAAGTCATTCACAAAACCAAAAGATGCAAAATACTACATTGAACATGCCAATTTCCCAGCTCTTGTTGTAAAGGCGTCAGGACTGGCGGCAGGTAAAGGTGTAATTGTTGCTGAAAATGTAAAAGAAGCTTGCAAGGCTGTTGATGAAATTGCGGAACAATTTGGGGCTGCCAGTGAGACCATCATTGTTGAAGAATTATTGGAAGGAGAGGAGGTTTCCGTTTTGGGATTTTCCGATGGAAACACCATTTCCGTTATGATGCCCTCCCAGGACCATAAAAGGTTGAGGGATGGGGATGAAGGGCCAAATACTGGGGGGATGGGAGCATACTGCCCTTGTCCACTTTTGACAGATGCGGACATTGAGACAGTGACGGAAAAGATTATGAAGAAAACTATTCAAGGATTGAAGGCTGAGGGGTAAGTTGAGACTATATGAATATACTTAATTGCATTTAATATATTAGGCAAATTGCTTCATTTATATATTGTTTTTGTGTTGAACTTGAAGTGTTCGTTACATTGGCATTTTGTACGCTGGTCTCATGATGACCCGAGATGGCCCCAAGGTCCTTGAGTTCAACTGCCGCTTTGGTGACCCAGAAACCCAAGTGTTGCTGCCACTCTTGGAATCTGATCTTTTTGATGCTTTCTCAGCTTGCATTAATGGAAATCTTGCTGACTTAGAATTGAAATGGGCACCAAATACATACACCGTTGGAGTTGTAATGGCCAGCGCTGGATATCCAGGCTCTTATGCTAAAGGCAAGGAAATTACAAGATTGGAGGACGTGACCAGTTTGTCGGGTCACGTAGTTTTTCACGCAGGTACAAAGAAGGACGCAAATGGTAAAATTGTTACCAGCGGAGGTCGAGTCTTGATAGCCGTGGCATTGGCACAAGAATTGGCCCTCGCATCGGCCAAAGCATTACAGGCCGTGAATACAATTACTTTCGAAGGTGCACAGTTTAGGACTGACATTGCTAAGAAGGGAATTGCCAGGTAAAGAAAAAAAACATAAAAATGAATATGAGATTCTTTACATGAAAGAAAGAAAGTATTAGATAAGCTGCTTAACAGATTTAATTAAAAATCTAAATCCGTCCCGTCTGTCTGTCTGTCAATCTGAACAGATCTTTGCTCCTCAAGGGCAAAATGACGTATAAGGGGAGCGGTGTCGATATCGATGCTGGAGATAATTTAGTTCATCGCATTAAAGCACTAACTGTCACCACCAAACGACCAGGTGGACTTGGTGACATTGGCGGTTTTGGAGGACTATTTGATTTGAAAGGGGCTGGGTACAAGGATCCCATTCTGGTTTCCGGAACTGATGGAGTGGGAACGAAACTTAAGGTTAGCAAATAAAATTGTATTAAAGATTACATGTCATACTCAATGATATTTATCCAAAAAATAAAATGCGTCGTACTAAATGGATTATTTAATGTATAGATTGCTGAAGCAACTGGAATTCATGATACTGTGGGAATAGATCTGGTGGCAATGTGCGTCAATGACATTCTCGCTCATGCTGCCGAACCAGTCTTTTTCTTGGATTACTTTGCTTCTGGCAAGTTGGATGTGGAAGTGGCAACACAAGTTATTATTGGAGTGGCTGAAGGATGTCGTCAAGCTGGATGTGCTTTGATTGGTATGTTATCTAACTTAATGTTATGTGGTTGGAATACAACATGGATTTGTGAGATGATAAGTACAATGATTATGATAAATGATTACGTAATTTATAAACTATGACTGAAATAGGTGGAGAAACCGCAGAAATGCCAAGTGTGTATGAAGATGGTGTTTATGATATTGCTGGCTTTGCTGTGGGTGCCGTCGAGCGTGGCAAGCAACTCCCTCTAACTGACAAGATTGATGATGGTGACATTGTTATCGGATTACCCTCAAGTGGAGTGCACAGCAATGGATTTAGTCTTATCAGAAAAATTGTGGAGAAGCATGATCTAAAGTATAATGGCCCATGTCCATTTAGCGATGACCCGGAAATGACTTTAGGAAGGGCGCTACTCACACCCACAAAAATTTACGTGAAGAGTATACTCCCCGCTTTGAGAAGTGGTAGAGTCAAGGCATTTGCTCATATTACTGGGGGAGGATTAACTGAAAATATTCCAAGGGTTTTGCCCAAAAAGTTGGGAATTGATATTGATGCACAAAGATGGAAAATTCCTCCAGTATTTGCGTGGGCGGCGGGAGCTGGAGGAATTAGCGAAATGGAAATGTTGAGAACCTTTAACTGTGGATTGGGTGGAATTGTCATTGTTTCCCCACAGGATCAGCAACATGTGCTTAGTATGATTTCAGAGGATGAAGCTTATGTTATTGGAAGAGTTCGGAATCTTTATGGAGGTATGCAGTGCATAAAATAATTAAAGTAATTAACATTTTAGTTGAATGCAATTTAATTTGATATCGTTTACTTTTTTTGGGGAAAGATGATCCACGAGTTCGTGTTAAAAACTTTGCGGATGTTATCGCCCCAGCCATGAAAAGGTACACCTCATATCCTCTCGGTCTCACTCAAAAGAAACGCGTGGGTGTATTGATCTCTGGAAGCGGTACAAATCTTCAAGCCCTTATCGACCACACCTTGGACCCCCACAAGGGTAGTCTTGCAGAAATTGCTGTTGTCATTTCCAACAAAGCTGGAGTTGAAGGGCTGAAACGTGCAGAGAGAGTGGGAATTCCTACGAAAGTCATTTCACACAAAGATTTTCCCACAAGAGAAGCTTTTGATGAGGAAATGCTGAAAGCTCTGAAGGCAGCTAATGTGGAACTTGTCTGTTTAGCTGGGTTCATGAGGATTTTATCACCGAAGTTTGTCAGTCACTTTCAAGGAAAGCTGATTAATATTCACCCAGCTCTATTGCCCAGTTTTAAGGGAATTGATGCTCACAAGCAGGCTATTGATGCGGGAGTTCGGTTCACTGGATGTACGGTTCATTTTGTTGAGGTACATTTTTGATTCAATTCAATTTCATTCTTATCATGGTCACTTTTTCTGCACATGTTCATTTTTAAAACATTTTTTTTTGTTTTTTTCGTAAAGGCCGAGGTTGACGCAGGACCAATCATTGCCCAAGAAGTTGTACCCGTTGGAACAGATGACACTGTGGAGATTCTCCAGGAAAGGGTAAAAAAGTATGAACATAAAGCGTACCCTAAAGCCCTGGAACTACTGGCCCGTAACAAAGTACGCCTTGGATCTGATGGAAAAATTGTTTGGAATCTTTAAAAATTATTTAATGGTATAATATATGTTGTATTAAATTTATTTTTAATTCCAAACTAGATATTGTAATGCCGTACTTTGTAATAAGAAACTACTTGTAATAAATCTGATAGACTTATATATTATTAAATTCTTGCTTATTTAATTTCAATCTTCAAAGAAAAAAAAATATTTAAAAACGTATGTACAACAATGGAACTTCATCTCAATGGAATGGAATCATGGAACAGGAGGAAGTACTATTTTCATAAAGATTATATTATGCAAGTTTTAAGCTTGATGCTGACGTTGAAAATTATGTTAGTTAATTCTTTATTGCGTACTTTGATTTCCTGTAGTTTTACAGAAAATAGAGAAATTTCTACAATAAAATGGCGTTTTTCTACAAATTTTAAATACCTTTAGAAATTTAACCATGCGAAATTACAAACAAAGTAATATGTCAAAAAAGAGTTTTTCCAAACTACTGAGAATCATGAATGCTTTTTAATGGATCCAAACGAGCTTTTTGGTAGTTGGCGAAATCGCATCTCTAACGCATACCTCCATTTCCAATAGCTTGCTTCCCTTTTGACCTTGGAGTTGTAGAAGGCTGCTTTTTCCCCTACACATAAATTTGTAGCACAACGATTATTTTTGCAGATACATATAAAGGCTTATGAATTTATGTCTATAGTATTATGGTTATGCTAGATTAATTTACCTCAATACAGGGTGCTTGGAAGAGCAGCGCCATTGCATTTATTAGGAGCAGTATTGAAAAAGTACCGAAATTCATCGGATTTTACTTGGTGACACAATATGAAGGTTTGTAAAAATGAGACTTTCACGGTTTCAAGCTGTTGAAAGAGATGATGCCAAGATGCAACAATTTATTGACTACATACTAGGATAATTAACTCTGAAGAATTCTTTACGTCAGGAGCTAGTATTAGTAGCTATTGCAGAACATTTGTAGCAAAACTATAAATTGGTTATTATTATCACTTTTAGTTCATTTTCAATGATAATAGATATGCATTCATACGTGTGGTTGTGGTAATAAAAAGTAAGATCATACGCTAACTACAAGATACATCTAGAGGAAAATCAAGTTCATCATATGAAATAAAACAACGGTTTGGTCTTAAATCCGAAAATCTAGTTTATCAATAAATTATTGAAAACCTCATATATTGGTGATAAAACAGGATAGATTTTTTTGAAAACTGAATGCTTCGAAACGAGTCGCACAGCTTTAGGTTTCCTCGCCATTACACATCAACCAACGTTTTTTTCATAATCTTGGGGTCTGAAAGATCGAGTGGTGGTGGCACGTGTCGACCGTGTCGTCTTTTTACCCTAAAAATCAATATTGCATGGTAAGAAAATCGTTGAAATTTTTCTGTTCTGAAACGACAATTGCTTTATATAGTATCAATATGTGTTACCCATACCTCGATGCAGGGGGCGTGCAGCAGTAAAATCAATGCACAGATGAAGTGCATAACAAAGCAGACACGAAATTTCATTGGGATGTTTGACTGGTAGATGGGATTTGAAAAATTGAGTGTGATAAAAACTGACTAATTGCAAGAGAACTTATTAAAAATATCTATAATCCTATTCTTGGATTCCAACATAAGAAGAAAACCCCATCAATAGGTGACGAAACAATCTGACAACGACAGTTTTAGTCAGTCATGACAGGAAATCCATAAAGTTACTATTTCGCTTCATTTTATGTTTGTACAGTATATATTTTTTTGACTTCCTTACAAGCTAAACTTATGTTGGAATGTTCAATATACAATAAAAAAATTAATTACCTATTCGGAACAATAGATAGTTTAAGCTTGAATATTTAGCACTTTTTAATGATTTTGGGATATTGTACAATTGCATGCAAGGATATAGCTTTAGTAGAATTATTAAGAAGTATGTTGTACTTCTTACTGCGAATGCATTTCATGTCTGTCTGTTCCTCAGTTCCTCTGTAAACGCTCTAACTCAAAAACGCTTTGACCTATTAACTTGACATTTTGTATACTGATACTTGGGGAGACAAGTAAGAAGCCTATTGATTTTGGGCGAAATCGGTCAAACGGTACCAGAGTAACGGCCATTTAACGGTTACATGCTTTTTAAATGGCAAAAAAATATTTCACCATCCGATGGATTAGACGATTGGGATCGAAGTTGATCAAATAAAAAAATAAAATAAAAAAGTACTTCTTTTTTTAATTTTGCAAGGACTAGTTTTACTTATAATCGATTCTTTTTGTTACAATTACAATTTATTTGTGGTTAAAAATTCTTCATTTTGAAAATAACAGTGTCGTAATATTGCATGCAAATTAAGTATCTAAAATACACTTTTTTATCTAATGCCTCTATTAAATATCTCATTTTTGCATGGTAATGGTGCTGTTCCAGGTAGTAAAAGGTATACTACTAATCAAAAAGTATAATCAACGTTTGGTTTAATGTTGTTATCCACTTCTTGGGTCGCTGTAAATACTTCAAACTAATCTAGAGTAATAAACGGCGAATGATAGCTTCCTGTTTGTCAAATTCAAATAACAACGATATAAGGGATCCCACAGCAGCTATTAACTAAAAAACCAAAAACGAAGTTAGCGAACATGTCATTAAGGAAAACTAAACTAAATTAAATAATAAATATTCTTACCCCGACCATGAATGTCTCATTGATTAGGAAATAATCGTTTCCTAGTCCAATAGGATCTTCTCTGAACTCTGCAATGGCTGATTGGACACTCATTCCTAATATAGCCTCGACGTCAATTGGACCAGTGTATGATGACATTCGATGCAACCATCTCTTAATATTTGAGTTCTATTTTTAAAAAAATTACAGACACACATAATGTCAACAAATACGTTTGAGAAAGAAACCACTTATTCTTATAAATTCTTATTAAACTAAGTATAGATGATTAAATTCTAAATGCATGTAAATCAATGAATTAATTAATTATTTGCTGTACAAGTTACAAGTGTTTTTATTACCTTCCAGTGTAATTGCATGCCAATGTAGAATAACACTAACCCTCGGAATGCATCTACAATTGAACTTATTAAGATCATTGCCAAACCATCATACTTAATTAGTTGAATAAACAAATATGCATACAAAAGGAGGTTCTGAATTGACACAAATTTGAATATCGTGACAAATACGTCGTTTATCGACGAACTTTCCTGGCATATGGACTTGAAGTGTCTTAATGAGCTTTCTACCTCTGCTGAATCAGTGTTATTTGGATGAACCTGTAGTTGCGGTTTTATTCTTTTCTCAAAGCACTTTTGATCTATAAGAATTGTTAGGCCAGCCAATATAAGAAGGTCACGAATAGCTTCTCCTTGTAGAGTTCCACAAAAGTCCAGAAATCCATCTAGTAAACCCATTGCGACATGTACTTGCGTTTGATTTGTTTGGTAAAAGTTTTTTACTAGAAAATCAGTAGTATTGCTGTCGGTGTTCCAGGCAAATAAGGTTTTTGAAAATAAATAGGTGCGCAGTTTCAGTGCGACATTCCAATCCCATTCACTCCAAGGCAAATATCCTCCCCATACTTTGGTAACAGTAAATATGAATGTTGTCGTTGCCAGAATGAGAGCTATAATTGAGAACTACATTGAGAAAAAAATATTATCGTACTTGAAATCCTCATAAATATTACAATTTTGCTATGAATATGAATATACTTCAAAGTGATTATCTATTACCGAAAAGTTTTCATTTTTTGTAAATAAACGAAGGTTTCGAACGTGAAGCAGCATCACGGATAGTTTACCTGCTTCTGTTCCAACTATTTTGATAAAGTAAAATCTGCTAAAACAGCGAACCAATGCGAATCCAATGGTCACACAGTACTTTAGATCTTTATCATCTGGAGCTTGCTCTATCGCTACATGCTTTAATATCTTTAATGAATTCAAAAATGCCCATGTCGATACGATCCAGAATAAAATCTAAATAAAAACGTTTTCATTATTAGTGAAATGGACCATTGATAAGCATAAATTTCAATCCTTACCTTGAATAAAATGGCAACGACCACATTCAAATTCCGATATTCTGCACGCCTGAATGCACTAACGCCAAGAA
>JAQIWN010000790.1:0-26712 GCA_034699025.1 Entomobrya cf. arborea Gr-Col-00668
TGTGTTGATGGTCTGCAAGCATTTCCTCCCCCTCTCCTTTCCCGGCAATCTCTCTTTACCCCCATTCCCTGACATTTGTATTTATTTAAAAAAATATTTAACACGTTTTCAGTGCATTTTTCTTTTCCCATGGACGTCCAATCTAAAAGTGAAGCGTCTATTTATGATGACATCAAACTTATCACTTGTTTAAAAATTGAAGAAATTATGTTGTGATGTTGATACAGTACCATTTGCAGATAAACCTTTAACTCAAATGCAATAAAACATCATTATCGGTCAACTTATCTCAAAAAAATATAAGCACGCATTGATGTTAGTATAGTCAACAGATTAACATGCCCTGTGCATATGCTGTATCACATCACATCATAACATTTCTTTCATTTAAAAATATTGATAGTTCGTATTTTTCTATACTTTCACGGATCTTGAATGAAAAAAATATATATTGCTAAAATTTTACATCCAAATCACAGAACATGTCGGAAAGGAAAATTACAAGTCAGATTGAGAATTAGTTTATACTGGACACTTTTGTAAATTATCATGTTTTGTAGATCATCTTTTTTACTTCATTAGAGCTGATGGAATCGTGGGTGTACTCTCTTATTAAGAATAATTATATGTTATCAAAATTGACATTCCACACATCAGATACAAAAATTGTAAAAATGCGCAACTCAGAACTGACCTTGCCTTGGTGGATTGGTCAATGAATGAATCGACTGATTATGGTGCAAGTAGCTTGATTACTTTTCTTATTCAGTTTAGCAGAAAAGTTGTGGAAGGCACTTGTACTGGATTTCATATTGGAAACCAATTTTACACTTTCCAAAAATGTTGGAAGGTTTACTTTTACCTGTTTTAGTTGTTTTAATAGCCATTTTGATAGGTGGTAATAGCCTATTAAGGTCAAAATGGAAAAACAAGCCTCCAGGTAAGCCATACAACATCTATGAAATAATTTGTATTTTAAAAATATTCTTTAAATTATATTTATTTGTGTCACAGGACCCCCAGGGATCCCAATTTATGGCAACTTACGCCAAATGGGAAGCCAACCTTTGAAAATCATCCAAGAGTGGAAGGAGGAGTATGGAGATGTTATAGGATTACAATTGGGTCAATACAGGTAATTTCGTAATTTTAATTTTAATTAAAATACTATCATAACATTATTGAATGGTCTTTGAAGGGTTGTGGTTCTGAGTGGCTATGAAACAATTAAGGAAGCATACAGCATGATGGAGTTTTCAGGCCGTCGATTACTCAAGCCATTTCACGAAATTGTGGGCGGGGTAAAAAGAGGACTAACCTTAGCTGAAGGACAAGCTTCCGTTGAACAACGCCGATTTGCATTAAGAAATCTCCGGGATTTCGGTTTTGGAAAGAAATCAATGGAATCTGTTATTCAAGAAGATATTTCAGAGCTGCTAGAAATTTTTAAGAAACAAACAGGAACTCCTTTTGTTCCTCACAAAATATTTAACATTGGGGTGATCAAGTCACTTTGGAATATTATTGCTGGGGAAAGACTGACATATGAAGATTCAAAGTTTCAAACAGTTCAAGATAATTTACACAGCGTGTTTGCATCCACCCAACTTACAGGTCCAGCCTTTTTCCTTCCATGGCTTGTTACTCTTCGTCCAAATGCTACAGGGTGGAATAAATTCAAACAATCTGTTAAAGAAACAAAAGATTTTCTACGACAATATATTGTAGACCATCAGAAAACATTTGACAGAGATAACATAAGAGATTATATTGACGTTTACATAAAAGAAATCCGTGATACTCAAAATCCAGAGTCATCCTTTTATAAAGAGACTGGTGGTAAGTTTTCAAAACGTTAAAAAATTTCCAAATTAAAGTACAACTCATAATCAAAGAGTTACACTAATTAATTTTTTTTATAGAAATGTTCATGTTAACTTCACTCATCAGTTTATTTTCTGCTGGATCTGAAACAACAAGTAGCACAATAGTTTGGGCATTTTTATACCTTATCAAGTACCCTCACGTTCAAGATAAGCTGTTCCAGGAAATTTCCAATGTCATTGGAACAAGTCGGTTGCCCTCATTAGACGATAAGGACTTGTAAGAAAATACAATTAAATTCAATTATTTAAATTTAATTTTACCTGAGGTTAATTTAATAATAATTAATTGATATCAGGTGTCCGTACACTTGGGCCGTTATGGAGGAAGTACTTCGCTTGGCACCTGTTATCCCATTAAGTGTTCTCCACAACACAATGGCTGACGTCAAATTCAAAGGTCATTTTATTCCAAAGGATACATTGGTCATGGCAAACATTTATGGGTTACATTACGACAGAAAAATTTGGGGGGATGATGTGGAGGTTTTCAAACCTGAACGTTTTCTTATTGAAAGTGACGATGGAAAGTTAACCAAAAATACAAATGCAGGACCCTGTATTTCTTTTAGTGTTGGGAAAAGAGCTTGTATTGGCGAGTTGCTTGCACGGAATAATTTCTTTTTGTATTTGACGAGTATGGTGCAGAAGTTCGAAATTACATCGGAGGATGATTCGTTGACTACTGAAGCGGTTACTGGTTTAATTAGATCTCCAAATGATTTTACAATTACTTTGAAGGAGAGATAATTTTGTTGTTAAATTAGCTAACAATCTAAATTGGTTTTATAAGTTTAATTGTAAACAATTAATTTGACCATTGGTGTACTGCTGTATTAATGTTTTATTAAATTAATATTCAATATTATGAAATTTTCTGAAGAAAAAATATTTATTTCATCAGAAATTCAGTGAAAAAGATAAATTAATTATGTAATTCACAGTTTATTTTGTTGAGAGACCACCATAAACCTAAATTGAAAGTGTAATCTGAAGAAAACAAAAAGTGACCAGGCAGAATCTCACAATGCCCCATTGTTGAAGAATGTCGTCTGTAGTCACGATTCATTTACCCAATTTAAGAAGGATCTCTTATTTTTCACTCTGATTTCAAGTCACATGACATGCTTCACTGTGTGATGACTTGATTAACATGATAACAAAACATTTCACTTTGAACGGAATATAGTAATCTATTATCAAAATAAACTTCTACCTTTAGAAATAACATCACATGACACTTGACTTACTTGAATCGTATCAACTTTCAGGTGGTTTTTGTCCAGCTTATATTAAGTTAACACTGATAGTATTTCCAAAATGCATTATTTATAATAAGTTGCATGTTGCAAAACAATTTATAATGTATTTCATTAGTCATTGCATTTCTGACACATCTTTGTACCATCATCCTACATATCACATCTTTGTGTGAATAAAATTAACTTTTTAAAGTGCATAAATGTGTCGGCGTGAAAATAAATAGTTTCAATTACGCTGCGATCCTGATCCTGCTGATTTTCGTGTGTGTGTGTATGTATTAAACAATTAACGTTGAATTTTGAAACGAAAGCTCGAGCATAGTCAATTTTAAAAATGTTCGAAAGCAGTTCAGTTTTAACAGCAGCAGTTGTCATTCTCATTGGATGGCTAGTTGGCAGTAAAATCTTAAAGTCAAAATGGAAGAATCGACCTCCTGGTATTTCCACGCATTTGAAATCCTTCTAATAGTAAATTTTTCCATGCTTGGATCATAATTAATTTGTATTTCACTCTCATAAAGGTCCAAGTGGTCTTCCAATAGTTGGTAATTTACACCAAATGGCCAAAGCAGGTAAACCACTTGAAGTAGTTCAAGAATGGAAGGAGACATACGGTGATGTGGTGGCGGTTCATTTTGGTCAATATAGGTAATACGACTACAATTTGTGTATTTGTAATTAAATTTATTAAATGAATTTAATTTAAACTTGGGTTTCATTATTTTTGGTTTACATATATAGAGCTGTTATTCTTAATGAATATGAGACAATTAAGGAAGCTTTCAGCATGGCCGAGTTTTCTGGACGCCCAACACTCAAACCATTTCTCGAAATCACTGGCGGTGAAAAAAGGGGACTGGTCTTTACTGATGGCCCATCTTGGTCTGAACAACGCCGATTCGCTTTGAGGAATCTCCGGGACTTTGGATTTGGCAAGAAATCGATGGAATCCGTTATCCAAGAAGATATTACTGAGCTTCTAGATAGTTTCAAGGAACAAGAAGGAGTTGCATTTGAACCTCACAGAAAATTCAGCACTTCGATTGTTCGATCTTTATGGAATATTATTGCTGGGGAAAAGTTTCCCTTTGGCGATCCCAAATTTCAAACTGTATTAGATAGTTTGAGCAGGTGTGATTTGAGAAAGGCAAATTAATTAAAATACAATTTACCAAATTATTCTATAATTCATTAAATTTTGCATTTGGTAGTGTCGTCCAGTCTACTTCCCTTACAGGACCAGTGTTTTTCATTCCTTGGCTGGCAACCCTTTTTCCTCGACTCACTGGGTGGACTGATTTCAAACAGGCGGTTGCAAAAGCAAAAGGATTAATTCGTGAATATATTCAGGATCATCAGAAAACATTCCAGGGAGACAACATTAGAGACTTTATAGACGTTTATATAAAGGAGATTAAGGATACCAAGGATCCAAAATCTTCATTTTACAAGGAAACTGGTGGTACGTGTTGCACTAAAATTTGTCAGCTTATTTCTTCGGATCGAATGATAACTATTGAATTAATTAAATTTGCAGAAAAGCAGTTACTCGTGGCAACTGTGAACCTATTTGCTGCTGGATCTGAAACTACAAGTAATACGATGGTATGGGCTGTACTATTCCTTCTCAAGTACCCCCATGTTCAAGAGAAGCTGTTCGAGGAAGTTAGCACAGTCATTGGAAAGTCCCGTTTGCCATCTTTGGAGGATCGGGACTCGTATGCAAAAAATTTTCGTTATGAAATCCAGTTTTCTTTTCAAAATTGCATAGACACTTAATTAAGCGACTTGGGTTAATTTTTGATACTGTTTTAGATGCCCTTATGCGTGGGCGGTAATGGAAGAAGTATTCCGGCTCTCATCTTTACTCCCATTAGACCTTTTCCATAATACCATGAGTGATGTGACATTTAAAGGCTACTTTATTCCAAAGGATACTATGATCCTTGCAAATCTATACGGATTACATTATGACAAGAAAATTTGGGGTGATGATGCAGAGGTGTTTAAACCTGAACGATTCCTTATCGAAAATCCTGATGGAACACTGACAAGGAATCCTAAAGCCGGACCCTGCATTCCCTTCAGCATTGGCAAACGCGCATGTTTGGGTGAAGTGCTTGCACGTAATAATTTCTTTCTTTATGTGACAAGCTTGGTGCAAAAATTTGAGTTGACAACACAAGATAAGCATTTGAGTGTGGAAGGGAGTCTAGGCTTTGCCAGATCACCAAAACCATACACTGTTGTTATGAAGGAGAGAAGTGGATAACCTAAATAGCGTAATAATATAGCACAGTTATTATAATAAAAAATGTGCATTTAAACTTGTATGTTTTTTTTTTTCACTATAAATCAATGCATGTATACTTTTGGTGCATGACCACTGTGTAAAATATCATATGAAGAAAAAAATAAAATTCATTGGCCATACTTTAATCTTTTATGTTTGGTGTTCCTCTTATCACCAGCAGAATGATAGGTTTTTTGACCATTGCAACGTATTCAGGATTCTCAATTTCAATTCTCAATGTTATTTGTAAGAGATGATGAATATGCTACGTACTCCTGCATTCGTTTCGTACTGGCTTGATTTATGCTAGCAACACAATGTATGATGATCACGAGTCACGCACATCTCATTCATATCATGCGGATGAGTCATAAGTGATTTTTTTGCTGTTATTATTGGTCATGTGGTCATACCAGTATTGTCGACAAATTATGTTTTTACACATTAAAATTTACTTCTATGATACCCTCCACAGAACAGTTGCTGGTTTGATCTGAATGTATTATAAAAAATTTAAATCTGTTTCTTTTTTTAAAGTGACGTTTTTGTGCGCATATTTTTACTTTTGGGGGCCTGCAGTAGAATTCTGGGACTGCAAAAAATGGCCACTTCATTAAAAGAGCTGTACCTGAGTGAAAATTTGTCCGAGTTACAACTAAAAGCAGTTCCAAATTCGAAACAACTTTTAAATGTTGATGCAAAGCTGTAAGTTGTAAACATTTTATGGGTTATAAACAATTAGTTAATGACTACGTGCATCAAATATGTAACATTTTTGTTCATTCATCATTCATTTCATTTTTTAAAGATTAATTAACTGCGCTAGTAAACTATACTCTGAAGCGGAAAGGGCTTTAACCGGTGGAGATCAGGAATTGGCATATCTCTACTACTTTCGCTATGCCGACGCTATTTCAGTCGCCCGTCACAAGAAGGACTATCAAAAGGACTATAACAAATTAATTTCACGAAGTAATTTGAAAAACGCTATTGAAAAATTAGAGCAGCTTACGGATAGATTAACAAATCGTTATAAATTACGAGAAGATGCAAAAAATCTTGCATTTGACGAAACTAATCAAGAATTCACAGAAAATATTAACACGGCCGAAGAAATGGGATTTGTCATTGTAGATAACACAGCTACCAATTCAACACCACCACCACCATTATCACCAATTCATAATGATGTAGATGAAATGCCAACGACGACACAAGCTGACCAAGTCAGTGTTTTATCCGACGACTTCAGAAATCTTCTTGAGGAAAAAATCCGAGCCCGTCTACCTATCCTACATGATGACGGGCCTCCTTCGTCTTCAGAAATAAGCTCATCCGCCACCACTTCTCAAGATCTGCAATACGAAGAAATTGTTTACCAGACTATACCAGACGATGATGAGGCGTCACAGGTGGCGTCAACCGAGAACGTTGAATTGGTTATTAATGAGGGCACTGTGGGCGCTGATGATCAAGAGCAAAAGGAAATTACTAAAACGACTGATTTGAAATGCGAAAGTAGTCAATTAACTGAGATCTGTGATTCTAGAGTAGCGGATGATGATAATGAAGTTGGTTATGCTCACGGTCAATTTCGTGGATATTCCTGTTTCGAATGTCCAATTTGTTTTGAGATTCCTCAAAATAAGAAAATTTTTCAGTGTAGAAATGGGCACATGATTTGTGAGGAGTGCTGCGAGCTAGTGACAACTTGTCCTCAATGTAATGCTGGATTGACGTGTGAAGATAGAATTCGCAACAGGGCGATGGAAGATGTTCTTCAGACTATTAAAATGTAACTTAAAAAAATATGCATTTTATGCATCCGATCCAACGTATAGCAACTAGATCAACTACAGTCGTAAATGTATAAACTTAATTAATTTGTCACCATGCATACCAAATAGTGAATAGCGGTTATGCTTAGTTTAGATCATTCGTTTAATTTTATTTTTCTCATGATTTCTCAATTTTGAGAATTTTGCGGTTTGTCACTCGAAGGCGGAAGCGTACTAATCCACCTTGTTGACGTGACGTGTGCTACTTTAATTTCCTAAAATATTGTAAACCAATTTTTACACATGTATTTTATTATAATAAACCACTTTTTTCTCTTATATTTTTGTGTTATTTCATTGCTTTACGTAAAAGACAAAATAGATGATTGATTATGATTATCCAATTATTCAACCACAAGCATGCGCATAAAAATTTACGCTTTAAACTACACCCTCACACAATTAAGTCCTCTCGTCTATTTAAAACCTGCAATCATTTCAGTTGACTTAAGAATGCATTTAAGGTGCATATTCATCATTTGCCATTCACACCACGCCACCGAGTAAATATAGTTTTATGTTATGAATGTGAAGGGAAGATTGTTGAGGTATTCACAGGTACAAAAATACAAAGCAGAGAGGATCAAATTTCCCTTTCGTTTATCTTAAAACTCAGCAGACAACCCTTTTTTTTCCTTCCTTTACTCACCTGCTCAACTAGCAAATCATAAAGTCCCGTAATATGACCCATATTTCATAGTGTGCATTTAAAATTCTCTTTTCCTTTCGTAATGCTAAAGGCAGGTAATGAATAGTATTGGCTCTTTAAATATCACCTTTTAACAAACATGCTTTATAGCGGACAGACGGATACGGATAGTATCCCTTTTAACCCAGTTTGAATTTTTGTTAAAGGCAACAATGCCATATTCACTTTCACTTATAAATGATCTTCTGTGTACTGCCATAGAGATTTACTAGCTTAAAATAAAGAATATGAAAGTTTTTTTGATGCTCTGTTTAAAATTGCAATGTTTTGGGTTTAGGAAGAAGGAAGTTGATCTCAACTGAGATTTAGATTTCGAATGAAGTTGGTCTGGGAAAGACGTCACATTTTTAGAGTGAGCTGCCTTGTATCATTATTTAAATTACTCCAGAAAACTAATTCTGGAAAAATGTCAAGTGTTGAACAAGATATGAAGCAATTGGAGGAAGCTTTCCATTATGGAGGCTTCATTTCCTTCTTTTTGGCTATTGGAATTGGCACGTTTTTAAACCGAATGTGTCCCCGTTACAAATGGGATCAAAGTCCTCCAGGACCAGCGGAAATTAGCTATGTTGGAAATCTGCATCAAGCTGCCCGAGGAAATTCCACTCTTCAGAAAATTCAAAAGTGGAGAAGTATTTATGGAGATGTGCTCGCCTTGAGTTTGAGTCACTATAAAATGGTTATTTTAAGTGGATACGATACGATCAAAGAAGCTTGCAATTTGCCCCAGTTTTCAAAAAGGTTGTTGGTCAAGCCTTTCCATCCTGTTTGCTCTCCAGCAGCTGCAAATGACTTGGCAATGTCACTCCCTCAAGATAAAGATGTTCTTCGTAGACTCCGTAACTTTTCAGTTGGAAGTAGATCTGAGGAGGCTGTTGTTCAACAGAATATTGCAGAGTTGGTCCAAATCTTCAGGAAATTACAAGGGCAAAGCTGTGTTCCCAACAAAATGTTAAATGAGTCTGTGGTTAGATCACTGGCTGGTGTCATTTCAGCAAAGAGACTGTGCAGTGAGGACCCACAGTTTCAAAGCATTTTGGAAAATGTGGGGGCCATAATAAGTGCATCGTCTATTTCAAGTGGACCATCTTTTTTTCTTGCAACTTTCTTCCCAAATTTTACTAATTCGATTGAGAAGGCGAAGAATACAGTTCTGGGAAATTGTCAGAATGAACAAAAGGATGCACTTTTGAGTGAGGAAGTTGGAAATAGCATTATGGATGCTTATTTGATGGATGTGAATGAGCTTCAGAAATATAGCGAAGCCCTACTAAAGGATGGTAAAGGTAAAACATTTTATTTTCTGATTGGTTTTTTTTTAAATTGGAAACCCACAAAAATTGTGAATTAATTTTTTAAATAGATAACCAGTCTATTGGTGACATTCTCACTTTGCTGGCAACCAGTTCTGACAACGCCAGCAATACAATAATTTGGGCTCTTTACTTCTTGATCCAACATCCCCAATTACAGGAACGGCTATTTGAAGAAGTTTATTCCGTAATTGGCAAGAATGGAATGCCATCACTGGGTGATCTCAATTCGTAAGTGGACAGTGAACCACTTAAAATTTTAAATCTCTTCGAATTTAATTATAATTAAATATGTATTTTTTTATGTCTAGTTGCCCAATGGCTCAAGCTGTCATAGAAGAAGTCTTTCGCATCACTTCCCTCGCTCCCCTTGGCTACTTCCATCAATCCACGGAAGACATCCGTTTCCAAGATCACTTCATCCCCAAAAACACTCTCATCTGCTCCAACATTTACGCCCTCCACACCTCCCCAAAAATATGGGATAACCCGGAATCCTTCCATCCCGACCGCTTCCTCATCCGAAATCCTTCAATTGGCCAATTTCAACTTAATTCAAATTTGGTTGCTTCAGTTATCCCATTTTCAACCTCCTCCAAAAGCTCTCTTGGTGAATCCCTCACCCGAAACATAACATTCCTCTACTTGACAAGTTTACTTCAAAAATTCCAATTTAGCAGTTCATCAGACGATAATCACGGTTTGGGCAGGATTCAACTAGGGTCAGATTTGATGAGATCTCCCAAGGAATTTAGCATTGTGGCAAGGGAGCGCTACTAATGAGTCCCCCAAGCCATTCATTACAAATTCCAAAAGAAAATATTTGAACTTGAAGTTGTAGTGTAATTTTTTTTGAGAGAGAGACAATTTAAAAGGCTAAATTATTACATAATTTTTATGATGACACGTTGCACTGCACAATTCATTGATTCATTACCCAAGTTCACCAATTATTGCATGTATTTTTTTTCTTTTAATTATTTCTGCTCTGCAGTAAAAGGTCAATTTCATCCAAGTTATTTTATTGATTATTTTTCAACACTCTACTTTTTATCTCTATTTTGTATCAACTCCTATTTTTGTACTTTTTTGATCCAATCAATAAATTATAAAATAAAAACAAGTTCATTTAACAACTTGTCCACATATTTTACATTCCTTTATAGATAATACTCCTTTATTGTTATGATTTATATTAAACTTGATAATAAATCCTCAATTTTTTTTTCATTGTCACCATTTTATATCCATCCCCTGCTGCCTATTGCCTGTCTTTTTGTCACACGATTGTCATTTAAAACAAGAGTTCTGACTGGTCTGATAACCTTGTTAATTTCTTGCTCTTGATTATGATTCATTCATTAAAAAAACTCACTCCACTCAAGTCAAGAAGACTGAAGACACCTTTATTGTTCTTCCCATTATTTAATAAAAAAATAATGGAAATGGAAATGCATTCACAACACAACAACATCAACTGGCTTGGCTAACGAGTGTAATTTGAGTAGGCACTAAGCACACATAATTTAACAACATATTCCACCATCATCATCAAAAAATATTTTCATATGAAACAATTTAACCCTTCTTCTTCTCATAAACTCATAAGTATAACATAAGGTGGTGGTGGTAGTGGAGCAGACAGAGAGCATATCCCTTTTTTCTTCGTTTCACCTTCCGACCTTCCCTTCAATTTTTACGTGTTTATTTTTTTTATTTAGTACCTCCGTTCCTCCGTAAAGGATATAGTAACACCTCCACCAAATCAACTTAAATTACTACTTGATGCACTATGGGAATGGGAAATTGAGTTGAAAATCTCTGAAAACATTAAAGCTGAAAGTTAGCCGTCGTCATCGACATCGCCGTCACAAAAAGAAGCGAGAAGGCTTGATTACCTCAATGACACCTTATTAAGCATGGCAACAAGAAGAAGAAGAAGCTAGGGTACGGCTGAGTTGCCGTTGCCATAGTTCCAAAAAATTTCCCATCATTTACTACACACATTTTTATATGATATTTTGATTAATATGAAGCACTTACATTGTTTAAACAATCATGTCTTATTACTGTAGTAAATGCAAACAAATTAAAATGTAGCACAACAAAAGCCTTTCGTTTTTTTTGTAAGTTTCGTCGTTCCTCCTCCATTTAATCGACACCCAAAGCAAAAGAGTTCACTTCCATCAAGAAATGCAGGTTAATGTGGAGTAAATTACTTTAAAAAATGTAAACTAATTCCGTTGTTATATGTTTCATGATGAGTTGCCATTTGGTATGAAAAAAAGTGAAGGCGAAGTTTATGTGTATGAAATGTTCTAGTATGATAGTCATATAGACAATTTTTTTTAGTAGTTTAAGTAAAAATCATGTAGGTCAGGTGTGAGTCTGTTCATTAGTTGATATGATGTCAGAGGATGTGCATCGTTGATCTAAAATAAAGGACATCCTTTGATTCAGGGGAACTTGGATGAAAACTAGTTTCATTGTTATACTGGTCGTTGGAGTAGCAGAAGAAGGCTCTCCAGTAAAATTGTTCAAAAATTTTGTAGTTAAAAGAGTTTAATTGTAAGTGCCAACGGTAAGAAATTAATGGAATATTTAGAGATTGTGTGAAAGTGCATATGAAATTTGGTGACAGAAAATATGTGCATATTTTTATTCGAAATAAATGTGCTTAAATTTTCAGTTGAGTAATTAAAGAACTTTAAAATTTCAGAAGCGAGTGAAAATAATAATTTGTTTAAAAAAAAGTATGGGTATGCGGAGTAGAACGGGAAGGTCGACAAAGGTAAGAATAAACAATTTCGAATTTAAATCGATACTCGTATAGTTTATTTTGTGGGTTCTTTATTTATTCTTTCATCCAATGACATCATCAGCCATCATCCTCGTTCTTTGTATCTTTTGACTTTCTACTTTATTTATAAACGTGGTGAAATTTGGAAGGTCAGAAAAATGTTACAAATATAAGTAATGATCCTGAAAATTTATTACATGAGCTTCATTTGGTATTTCTGAAGGAGTTTTAGTGCTGAAAATATTTGAAATTTGAAAAAATTCTAGAAAATATCAAACAATTTGTTTTAAATGTAGGTAATGATACTATAACACGCATATTACTGATTTGATTAAGTAATTACAGGTTTATTGCGTGAACCTGTTTGAAGTTTCAACGGAAGCTGTCATTTTACTCGCCATTGTCCACTTTTAGACACGCACTTTATACCTTAAAATCTACATTCATATCTTTATAAAATTATTACAATTGAAAGGAAAAATGGAAGTGGAAGGCAATAGTTGAATTGAGTGTCGAGTTTTTTAAGAGAAGCAGCAAGGTCCAATTTGATAAAGATGTTTATGTGCAATATGCGACTTAGACATGATAACATTTCCCACGCCCACGCACATATATACACTTTATAGTTAGTTTTTATAGCAATTCTAACTATAACTTATTGTATTACCTACACTTATGGTGATGCGATGAACTTGCTGATTTTTATTACATAGCTTACAGAAAATATAATGAATTGTTACAGTAATAAAGTTATTGCATTGAATTACGTACACATATTACTCAACTCATCCATTTTATATAGTTACTAGTAAACAACACTCTTTTCAGAGAAGCCGTAAATCATTTCATCAATTCTTTCAAGAGATTATCTGGTACAAGGTGATCAGGCTACCTTCAATTTCAATTCAAGTAGCAACTTGATTAAATGAGAAGAATAACATGTAGGTATATTAAAATAATGATGCAATGTATAATGCGTATTTGAAATCATAGTAGGTATACTAGAGTTCAGTTTTGTTTCAAAGTAAAAATTGCAAAAAAAAAATCTGGTAAACAATGTGTTTTTTTTTGCAAAAAAATTGGGCAATTTCACAATTACAGGTTAGTTTTTACGGAAATATTTTAAATTATTTTACAGCAGGTTTAAAGACGGTTTATCTTGCATTTGATTTTCGAGAAATTAACTGCATAAATATATTGTAAACTAGTTAAATGATAAGCTGGAAGAAATGAGCGTTTATCTTAGATGAGATATTTTCTGAAAAGAACTCTAAAGGTCAATTTTATTTTTACAAAGTTTTCTGTACCTTTATTTTTTCTGATAAATTATTGAAAAAATTGGTATGATGTTAACAATATTTTGCACTTTAGTTTCAAGTTTGACACTGGATTAATTTTTGTTATCGAATTACACGGTAGTAACGTGCGTTACCTACGAAATATATTTTTGATAACCTTGTTTTACCAGATTTTCTTATACATTTAGGCACTATCTGTCTCCCAGCAACAAGCCATCAAGGTTTTTTTAAAAAAAGCTTTGACATGGCCAATGTTAAATTAGCTACAAGAAATAAAATGTAATTCCCACGATCAGCGATCGAACAAGAATCACAAGTCAAACGACAAGACTTTTGTCCTTTACCGTTTTATTGCATTTTTTACCAATTAGTTGTCATAAAAAATATGATAGACAATAGCTTGAAATTTTTATTTTACTTTTTTAGACTTAAAAAATTAAAACAATTTGATTTGCAATTTTTTGTGGAATTTAGAAAATTAAATAAGTTTCCACCAACCAACTTTAATTTTTTTAAATTAAACTTTTAAGAAAGGGAAATTATCAGCCATTACTACAAATTAATAACTACACAAATTACAAAACAATGCAACAATTAAAGTGAGCGCTTAAAACGGTCGCACATTCTTTCTGGTCAAAGCTATTAGCCTGAACAATATAATTATTAAGCAGTTAATTTAGCTATTAAATTTTATGTCATTTTAATAAGCTTATCGACATAATGTCTGGCAGGTATATTACAGGACACTATTTTTTTCTCCTATTTTACAATCTATTGTGCTAGATAGGTCAGTAATAATATTTTTTTTATGAATGAAATGCCTTTGCACTTGAATAATTTAATGAATGAATACACATGACAGGTGGCAAGGGAATAAACTCATCTTTTCCTTTTACCATTCACTTTTATCAGTTTTCCTTACAGGATGTACCTGTCTGTCTAAGAAAAAAAAATTAAAATGTACAAAAATACTTTTACTTTACACAAATTATTAGAACAAATTTAATTTTTAGACCATTTTTTTATGCCATGCCTTAATCAAATCAGCATACCTACAAATATAATTCTGTCATCACAGAATAATTAAATTAGATATATGATATGACATGATGACATAATTTTAATTACGCTTTACAAGATAATTTTAATCTATTTGAACTATATTTTTTTATCAAATCAACAGGCTTCTTTGTCGACACTTCTTCTTCTGGGTTTTCTTCCCTGTCTTTGTTCAGCCCTTTACTTTTCGGATGATGATAACCCATTTCTACAAGACTTTGATCTTCCAATCTTCAACAATCAAAATAATTTAAGACATGTAAGTTAATTCATTAAAGTTATCTTGGGTACATTCACATTAAAAAGATTAGTTGGTAGTTAACATGCATATAAATTATGTTAAACATGATATTTTAATTAAAAGATGGGTTTAATTAATGTTTTAATCAACCTGAGTTTTAATTTTAATTTCTCAGCCTTTTACACCAGCTTATCCTGTGGTAAAGACGACGTACGATGTAGAGCTGATGAATGCGATTGAGCCAATGCCAGGCAAGAAAACCGTGACATTGTATCTTGTACCCCAAAATTCATTAAAAGTGCATGCAAATGGAAGAAGGTTTAAGGTAACGCAAACAATAAAATAAAAAAATTAATTTAAAAAAATAAATAGTTAAAAATCAAGACATGTTATCTTTTTTTTTAAATATTAGCGAGCAAATGCGAATAACATACTTGCCCGTTTCCAAGGGATCATCGCTCCCCCTCCCCCAAGATATCCTCAATACGCTGGACTCACAGACGGTTATCATATTCCTGGCGTGGAAATTCCTTTAAGAAAGCCCCTCGTTACAAGAAGCCTTGAATTAAGGGTTAGCGCACCTGCAGGTTTTATGGTCCCTTTCCGAGGTGCTGACAATGCTTATCATCCGTATCCCATGAATACCGGATGTCTTATTGCCCCAATTCCACCAAATACGGTAGTCTCACCAGATAATCCTTTTACAATTCGGAGGATGTTTGCCGTACCTGATTTACCAGAGTATCCATCTGCCAGGCCGGTTATTGAACAACATAATCATTTACATATTCATGCACAAGAGGATGGAGATGACTTGAGTGAAACTCTTCAGGCGTATTTCCCAACGCCAAAACCTGAACCGACTTTTGCTGTGTTTGAGTTGATACCTGTGACGGAAAAGAGTAAGAAGAAGAAAAAGAAGGATAAAAAGAAGAAGAAGAAGGAAGAAGAAGAGGAGGAGGAGGAGGAAGAGGAAGAAGAGGAGGAAGAAGGTTATTATTTTTTTCTAATTAAAAAAATATTTTACTGAGGTTTTTAGACTTTAATGATTTTAAATTGGGGTAAAAAATGTTTACAGAGAAAAAGGAAGAGAAAACTACAACAACAACTACCACGACGACTACCACAGAGGCTACTACTACAACAACTACAACAACAACGGAAGCTACAACGACAGCGGCTGCTTCATCCATTCAAGATGTATGACAACTTAATTTTTAATGTGCAATTAAAAATGCATATTTTAAGGCTAACATTTAAACATGGATTTTTTAAAAATATTTTTTCTACAGATTATTGCCAGCTTGAGTTCCAACAGGAGATTTGAGCAAGAGCGTCTAACCGGAAGTCGAGCGTCATCTTCCTCATCTTCTTCAAATCCTTTTAGGAATTATGAGAGGAGTAGTGACTTAGCTTCCAGGGAAACTTCATATTTGCAACAGTTACGTCAACAATCGTTAAGACGGCAGTTAGACCAGTTGCAGAAGCTGTTATCAAGTTTGAACTTGGGATCGTCGGATCGGTCATCGGAATTAAATTAGGAAAGGGCTCAGGTGCTCTTCTTCAACCTGAAACAAAATACTTTTAAGTACTACTGTATAATTATTACACAAACTCAACTCACCCCATAAAAAAGTGAGTTTCAAATAATGCATTTTAAAAATATTATTACAATTTGTTTTTTTCATTAATTTAAAGTAATTATAGTGCATACAAGTAAAATTATTACAAAAAATGGAAATGGTTGTTGTAATGAATGTCTCATATAAGGTTTATCTTTCTATTTAAAAAAAACTCATTAACAAAAATGTTAACTAGTTTCGAATGAATGTGGTGGAGGAATGAAATGTAATAAAATGATAAAACATATTTAAAAACAAAATGATTCTTGCTATACGTAAAACATTGAAGTAAACTGTGCACTGGGCACTGACATGGTGACATGCATAAGAAATCCAAAATGGGAATAATTATCATGTGTATAAATTCCATGCATAACTGCTGCATTTACAGTTTGTATGAAGCCTTGATTCAGGAAGTCATGAGTCACGACGATTGACGATCACTTTACGACGAAAAATATGTACAAGTTCATAAGAGATGCAGTTGTCTGGATAAATTGGCAAAAATGAATGAGAAGTAGTGTAATCTGCTATTCAGAAATCTAGTAAGCTCAACTCTGTGTATACGTCCATCCAAGAATTCTTCTGGTCAAAGGTACAAACACATATGAAGTTTTTCAAACTTATCTGATCGCTCATAGTTCGTAATATAAGTTATTGTTAAAAAACTATCAATTTCCTTTTTTAAACTACTTACAGGAAAGGAAACGATAGTAAATTCCTTATAAATAATGGTTCTACCAATTTTAATTGGCACTGGGATCATCGTCACAGGGATTATAGGAACTGCCATTGTGGTTGACAGAATGGACGCTCGGAGTCAACGTTACAAGTTGACAATCAATAGGAAGATTACGAGACCGGATGGAAGCATCATAGAAGATGAGTACACACTTGAATTTAAAACTCAACAGGAAATGATCGACGCTGCGAAAGGTGCTTCAAGTATTTGTGGAGTGGATTATGCCATTGATAATTAATTAGTTTAACTTCATAAAAACAATATTGTAAACTTTCTTTATCAAATCCAAATAAATAATTGTTACAACAACTTGAAGAATTACAATTTAATAAAACATGCTATCATGCTAGTTCTTAAATCAGTGCAACTCGTGTCCTGAAATAACCACTTCAACTCCAGGTTTATTTCTCCACTCCTTTGCATATATTTCAGCGTTTATCGCACTCCCAAACTCCATTATTTCTGTGTCCGTTGTCTTCATTCCAGTGTAAGGATTTATCACACTTTTTGTGATGGTCACCACATAGCGTTCGTTCAAATGATTAGCTTGATATCCTCTTGAATCTACAAATTAATAAAATTACCAAAAAAGTCCAGTCACGCTAAAATACTTATTAGTTTTCAAAAAATTACCGGATGATGTGTTAATGCATTTCCACAAACAAAAGAATACGATCATAAGTACAAATGCACAAGCTACAAAAGCCAGTACAGTATATATTCCGAATTCCATTGTCTGAAAAAGAATATTCCAAAAAGTATAAAACTTTATAAAGCTGATAAAAATGTGAATGTTTTCAGGCTTTGTGACAACGAAAACGTTTCAGTGACTCACTACTCAAAAACGTAAGTTTTCTTTGAAAAACGTTATCAAATGGAAAATTACTTAATGAACATGAGATAACTTTGAAGATTTATTGGACTGACACTTAAAGAACAGACAGACTTAATGCTGGTAAATGGATCACCACTTGTTAAAGTGGAAATGCTCATAAATAGTCTGGCAGAATTTCTTGGAATTAAATTATCTTAGCTCGTTGGACACTGGACGTACAACACAACCACACAGAAAGCAAATGCAAAAAATCTTAATTAAATTCTTCTAACATGTATAAATGCAAAATATTCTGTATCTCGCTTTCTGCAAAATCTTTTGACCATTCATCTCTGATTTTATTTCAAATATTTATTTTAGTTTTTCATTCGAGCAAACTAACATTGAAAATGGAAGCGGTTTTTACCAGTGTGGTGTTTGTCAAAGTGATTCACATCCTTTGTAAAACTTACCTGGAGGACAGAAGAGACGCTAGAAGCCAACGTTTCAAGATGGTCTTAAAAAGGGAAGTGACCTGTAAGAATGGTACCGTAATTGAGAGAGAAATCGAGTTGCAGTTTGGAACTGAAGAGGATATGATTTCAGAATGTCAGAATTTAGTAAGAATTCATCAATGTCCAGTGTCCACTATAAAAGAAACTTGAATGTTATGCATTTTTTTATGCTTTTACTGAATAAAGAATCTCAGACAAAGACAACTAAAATGAAAATCATATATAATTATTAAACCATTTTCTATCCAATTTATGTATTTATACAAAGGTATCTTTTTGACAATAAACTGATTATTATTATTTCCATTTTTATTTGACATACTTATGTTTATATTCAGTTAAAAATTTGGGTATTCTTTATTTCGAATTGTTTGAAAATGGTGGAGGTGGCTGGTCCCCTTTGAAAATTTGCACTGTGCAAGGAACCAGCTTTCTTGATAGCGCCATATCCAACTGAAATTGTTCCCAATACTTTTCCGCAGCCTCTTGACTACCAAATTGCAGTTCCATCGAATCATTCACGCCTTCATGCTTTTCATTTATGTAGCTTGTGAATATCCTTAGTGTCCATCGTTTTGATGATCGAGGACCTACGAAATTGGGAAATCTTGTGGCAAGTGATGCAGCAATTCCAGACAGATAAGTACCTGTGCAGAAATAACAGTCGTAAAATTGTAATGTTTTCTTTAAATCAATTAAACTTAAGTCATTGTTTACCTGTTGTACAAAGTGTTGACCGAATTCCCTCGGGAATATATTGAGTCATTTGGCAAACCCTGGGCTGTTGTTGGTCTATATTGCTGGGAATATCTCCAGAGGCTGACACTGGCGCTGTTTCAGTTCTGCGGTGAACAAAGTTGATCCCATGATACTGCGATGTTTCTTCAGTTGTCCTGGTAACCATTGTTGAATGTGAGGAAGGAGAAGATGTTTTGTCGAAATTGAGGGGATCAGTATCGTGTGGGGTATTAGGTTCCATGTTATGTTTTAAAACAAGGTTTAGAGTGAAACGAAATATTTATTTTACAAACGTTTTATTAGCAAGTTAGCCAAAGCTGTATGCTCTTTACGATTCTCCACCACCAGTAATGGCTTAAGCTGGATAACTAGAGCAACTTCAAAGTTGAGTGTGTTCAACTTGACGAACAGTGCAGTGACGTGCAGTATAATGAAATAAGCTGAATGAATCATGGTCAATGGTATTTTTCTTGGAATCGAGAGAGATGTTCTTTATGAAAGAGGTCATCTATTATCAAAAAGACATAAATTGCTGGACGTGAATACAAGTAGAAAAATGAGTATGATAACGAGTCAAAGCTAAAAATACATTTTTATACGTTTATCCAACGAAACACTCACCAGTAAAACATTCCTAATTGACTTGATGCAGTATTGACATCGTCAACTGTTAAAGGATGTAAAAATTCAAACTTTCTGACTATTTTTATTAATATACTATAATTACTATAATTTTGATCTAAGGTAATTGTGAAATTGTGGTAATTAAATTTTTTTGATATTCTAGAAGCATTATAATTTTATTAAATATGCATTTGTGTTTTAATCATTTTTTTTTGCAGCGATAAAAAAATGTCCGTAACAAACGTGTATCTTGAAGCTGGGACGAAGATCCTGGAAATCGTTTGTACAACTTATGTGAACGACAAGAAGGATCAAAGGGCCCAACGATTTAAACTAACTCTTAAGAGGAAGGTGGAGGAAACAGGAGGTCGCTCAGTTACGGATGAGTTATTAGCAGAATTTAGTAGTGAAAATATAATGGTTGAGTTTGCCGAGAAATGGAGAAAAATTAGTCATGCGCCTGTAACAAAAGAGATGGTGGAAGCTGCATAGCACATAATTATAATTGTATAAAAATAATATTTCTAGAAAACTGAATCAATTAGTTGTAATTAAAATTTCGCTACTTAGAAAATTAGATTTATTGTGTTTAATGTCTCATTGATAAATTTCATCCAAGGCATCAAAAACAATAAAATAAGTAACTAATTCTACATTCTAAGTCTTTTTCCAAAATTAATGTCATCAAATTATCATTTTCATTACCGATTTAATTAATAAACGAAAATAAATTAATTCAAGTAGTAAGTTTGATCTAACCATATATTTCCTATAACCTAACCTAACCTTCCGAACCAAGTTAAGAATACGTGGATAGCATGATTTAAATCAATTAATTTACAAAGTTAATCTGTTAAATGTACCATTTGACCGTGTTGGATAATTTATTTACCTATTTATTTTTTATTTATTACGTTTTTATTCGTTCTCAAAATTTTTGGCATAAGTATAATAGATTACCTGCATAAAAGCAGGACTTACACAGTATACAATTAAATGATTACACAATTATTATTCTTATCAAATTCTTTTTTTTTAAGTCTAATTAAGTTTAAGTTTAATTAAGTTTGTATTTAAGTTTTGTTCGTCGTTACTAGTCAATAGTTAATACAGTCCAATAAATAATTGTACTTTTACTTGCCATGACCTTGCTAATAAATTATAAATTGTTTAAGAATTACAGGAACGTTAGTTGATTCAATTTATTTGTGTCGTTTACAAAGCGTCTAGCCGAAGCGATGCGATTCTGGATATTAATTAGGACACAGATGCCTTCTCCTGCAAGAAGATAATATCAAATGTACAGCTTATGTTCTCACTGCAGCAGGACATTACGTAGCCATTTACCAACCAAACAATCAGTTAAAACAATTTAATTAATTACACTGTATATCCTTTTGGCTTCATCAAAATGATGATTAGCAACAAATTGATCCACTTATTCCAGTGTCCTTTGGAAAAGGCGCTTGTCACGGACCCTGGCAATAAAAGCCACAACGATTGGGCCAAAGCAGCTGTAACCCAGTTCAAGAAAAAGCTGAAGGAGGAGTCCAGCTTGGGCTCCATCAAGGACTTGGAGTACTGTCTGAAGAACCCCAAAGTTCCATCAGAGTGTGTTCCAATTCTGAGGAATCAGGACGGAAGACTTCAAGTGAAGTCGTTGAAGCGTTATCCTCACTTCATTGCATTCTCACTTTGGCGTTGGCCCCAATTAAGGACCCATTTGGAATTGAAGGAGCTTCCCCAGTGCAAATATCCATTTGCCAAAAGGAATTTAAAGCAAATTTGTATTAACCCTTTTCACTACGAACTTGAAGGCTGTCAGCCTCCTCCATCCCCTCAACCAATAAAAGTTCCAAGATCTCCTAAATTGGAAGTTTTCAACGAAAACACTGCTCCAATTCCCCCCGGGACTCCACCAGGTGCCTATGCACCCTTAAAAGAAGATAAATACGAGGAAGAAATGGATGTCGAGATTGACAGCATGTTTCCATGGACTCCAATCCCATACGAAATACCCTCCGTTGGCACTGAGCCATGGGCGATAATTCGGTACCACGAAGAACTTCATCGAGTTGGGGAGTCATTCAAGTGTCTCTGGAATCTGACCACTGTTGACGGCTACACAGATCCCTCCATCAACGCAGATTGCTTTTCCCTTGGAAAACTTCCAAATATCCGAAGGAGTGAAATCTCTGAAAAAACTCGTCGCTTTATTGGCAAAGGACTGCGACTTGTTAATACTGGAAAACGGATATTTATTGAAAATCTGGGCATTAACCCAATTTTCGTCAACTCTCAGCTGGCGAATTTGTACAGTGATGATGGTGACACTGGAGCTGCCCGTGTTCGAAGAATTGCAGGGGGTGAATACTGGCAAATATTTGATTTGGATGGATTTCAAAGAGTGCTTCAAAATAAAATGGAAGGAGGTTCCTACAAAGAGGTCAGCAAATGTGTGAACATGTGTTATGTTTATGTTTCCTTTGCGAAGGGCTGGGCAACCAGTTATGACAGAAGGGTGATTACACAAACGCCATGTTGGATTGAGGTACAACTGCAAGGTCCCATGAAATGGTTGGATGTAGTTTTAAGAGAAATGAGGTCACCAGGAAGCTTTATTTCATCAAGAAGTTAACAATTTATTGTAAAAAATATCATGTTTGTAATTGTTAATTATACATGTCATTTTTTACTTCAGAATAAACTTTGTACAGATTTAAATTTGGAGTTTCCATTGTCGAATTATTAATTTATTGAGCATTTAAAAATAAGTGTTAGTTCAGCAATTATTCCATTCGATTCATTGATTTAATGCATTGACCACGCTTTATTCGCATGTTGTCCAAAAACCATATTCTTCATTTTGCCTAATCTAAGCATACCTATTTGTAGGAGTGGCCTGGTATTCTATTAATTAGTGCGTTTTTCACCGAATTGATTCTTTTGTTACAATTTTTTTACGACTTTCTTTGACAGCCAATATTTCTTCGAATTTGGAATGGTGACGCATTCATTTTTGGTAAAACAATGCTTACCTTTCTGAATTCATTAACTTTTGCAAACACGTAGTCACATTGCGATCGTATCCGATTTACATTTATCATAAATTGTAAATAAATATTTTTTTTTTGTATTATTCAGTCAAATTGTTACACAAGTTTCACGTATGCTTATCATTGACAGTTATATTTATAAAATTTAGTTTAGATCAAATCTAGTTTTTAAAAATATTATTTTTTCTGATATTCCTTAGATAATTTGATTTTCTTTTCGAGCGGAACATATTTGGTGAAAAATGTCAACAGCTGCCAGAAGACGACTAACATTTGAATTTCAAAAGTTCATGATCGATCTAAGTCCTGATCTACTGTATCATCCGATTGGTAACAACTTGTTTCTATGGAAAGCAGTGATTTATGGTCCTAAGGGCACTTGCTTCGAGGGAGGCAACTTCCGGTTGAAAATGGAATTTCCACCAGATTATCCGCAGAAGGCTCCAACCGTCACATTCTGCTCAAGAATGTTCCATCCAAATGTGTATCCCAACGGGAAGGTCTACCTGGATATTTTGGAGATTGAGGACAAGTGGAATCCTGATTTTGATGTTGAATTTATTGTTCATGCAATCGAAACCATGTTGGGTGAACCTAATCCCAAGTGTCCTGCGAATGGGAAGGCTTGCTTATTGTTTCGAACGGACAAAAAGGAGTACGAACGGAGAGTAAAGGAGATTGTGCGTCTTTCGATTGAAGATGATGATGATGACACAGTTAGGAATTTAAATGAAGAAGATGTGACTGCAGAGATGGCGACAAGGGTACAGGAGTTGGATCTCACTGACTTGTAAGTGGAACCGGAAGCGGCGCTTAGGAGTTTTTTGAGCCAAGTGTAAAAAGAAAGGATAAGGAATCTAGATTTTCGATTAAAAATTTGGAGAGAAATGTATTGTGCATGTGTTTCAAATGAAGTTATGTTTTGTCAGTAATTTTCAATCTTTAAAATAAATAAATCTCTCATGGTTGCTTTTAAATTTTAAAATGTTGTACCGCAAAACAAGCAATTATTTTTTCGACTTTAAGATGCCATCCAATTTATCATCTACAATTTTGTGGTTTTTAATTTTTAAAGATGTAATGGGATTTTTATCGATCGTATGTTGAATGTGTAACTGGAGATTAAGAGAAGGCAATTTAATAATTAGATTTTATATTTTTTGTTCTTCCAAGTAATTAATTTGGCAAATAATATTTAAATTTCGTTCCAGTATCCTTGAATAAGGCCAAGGATCAAGAATCCATGCCTTGCCAATATAATAACAAAGAATCATATAATTTGCATCTTCTAAAACTCTTACTATGCATTTATCATTTTAATTTATCAAATTATCATCACTTAAGGTTTTGCGCAAAACAGGCATCATTGTTCATTTATATTATCAGTAGAAATACTAGCGGAAGGGTGTGTAGTTAATGTTGTTTTACAAGTAATTGAGTAGCGTTTTTGTGCATTTGTGTATCAAGACAAAGGATTAACTGTCAGCCTCTTCTAGAAATGTACATGAACCAATAATTTTAATACTAACAAGATGTACGAGTTAAAGTTATGCATGAAATTTAATGTTGCTATCTGGACAAAAACTTTTTAGTTACCGATAAGGATAAGATTATTTCAACGCACAAAGAATGGCTATCCCAAAAAGTTATTATTTTATTATTAGTTTTATTAGTCATTATTTTTTACTTTGCTTTGTGTACTGATACTATTTAATGCTAGCACAATGAATACTTAGTAAGCTAAACCCTCTACATTAAAAAAATGGTTGGAAGAAGACTCCTATTATTCCGTACATTAAAATTTATGTCTTCTTACACTGTTTGCATAGTGTACTGTATTTTTCATTTTATTCACTGGTCTCATTATACATTAAAAACTCCTCAGCAACTTTTGTATAAAAAATGGTTTTAAATTACAAAGTAAGTAATGCCATAAATGGTGATATCGGTAGACATTACTTAAATAGCATCCATAAAATCTTCTAATTCATGAGCATTTAAGTAAAAAGCATGCAACATTTAGTCGGGAGAACACTTGGATGAAGGTATTGATTACACATTGCGTACATTTTATAAATGTCAGTACTTTCTTAGCTGTCAATTTACAATTTAAAGAGAATGTACATTTTGTGAATTTAACAGTATTTAATTATTTCCCAAGAACAAAGTACAATACGTACCGTTTGGTAACATTTGTCATTTAATGATTGGCACAGAAGTTCTTTTTATTACGCTGAAAAAACGTTTTTAGCAAAGTGTGAACCGTGCTTGAAGTTAAGAACCAAGTAATTACGTGGAAGACATTGTCATTAAAAATATGCGGAGCATAATTGTGTTCAATTAATGAAGTTACAAGTTCTTCATTTTTATTTTATCCTTTCGGAGAACATTACAATTTTATCAAAACTATAGCAATACGGGCAGCGGTTCAACAGAATATTTTTTTCATCAGTGAAGACGTTTACTGCATTAATTTTATTTGGTTAAAATTCTACTTGGTGAAAAAATGATTAACAAGCCTGATATCAGTGGGGATGGAGATAAGCTCGTAGAGTTCATTTGTCAGTTGTACAACATCAATTACAGACCGGCACCTTCTTTGAAGGCTAAAGTTAGAGGTACACTTATATAATTATAGCATGACATTTAACAAAAAAAATTACAGTTTAATTGATTTAATTTTTGTACATATTGCAGAGGTACTCATACTCATCCGTAGGGCGACGTCTGATGATGTGTATGTGCCAAGAGTGGTTCGCCAGGCGGAAGAATTGCATCGAAGGATTTCTGCAAGTTTCCCTTTACGAGACGAAGAACCATTGAAGCCGGCGGAAGAGATACAATTTAAAGATATTCTTAATAAATTTGCCCTGAGTAATAAAAAATTAAAATATTTAGTTTCACTAGGGATTAAAATATAATATAATATAATTAAAATTAAAATATAATAGGGAATTTAAACTAATTTAATGTTTTTTTTTTTTTTTTTACAGAAATTGTTGAGACAATTGGCGAGAATAGGAATGATCCTTACTGTTTAGCAATTTGTTGTATCGATTTTGCGAAAAAGTGGAACAGGCTGGTGGAAATAATGGATGACAGGTTTCTTTTTGGATATGGTGAAGTAAGAAAGGATCAGCTAAGTATTTCCACTTTAGATGGGAAATTTATGATGGATTTATTCACGAAGATGCGAAGGGCGGAGGAGCTTCCAACCCAACTTGGATGTTTGCATGTTAAGGTTAATCAATTGGCTATAACGACGAGTATCAATGCTTACTTTGTTAACAGGCAAACACTTATCCGCCGCATGAGCAGTGTTTAATTTTGCGAAATAATTTTTTTAAAACTTTTAATAATTTGTTTTATAAATTGTAAAAAGTGTAGTTTTGACATGACATTCTATAGAGTGCTTTAATTAGAAAAAAATATGAGAAATAAAACTAGAAAAATGGAAAATGAAAAGTGTTTCAAAATGCCCCATGTGTTTGTAATCTTAAAATTATTTACTTTTTCCAGCTTTCATAAATGAATATTTAATTAAATCACGTCATGTCACACGAGAAATATCATAAAAATGAAAACATTTCCTGTTTCCTTATTTTCATCTGAATGATTATATTTCCTAATCTTCTCAAACAAAAGTAACAATTTCTTGAAAATTTAGAGATCAAGTTTCGATTATCAAAACAGGTACAATTAGACCAGTAACTTTTGCATAATTTTCCAATATTGTTAACAAGTTTGTCTGATTGAAATTAAACTGCATTGGAGATTGGAAACGCGTGTAAAAATGTGCCACACGATAATTATCCTTGTCTCATTGTCATTGTCGGATTCTACAATTACTCCACAAAGAAATAGAGTATTTTAAAATCCAGCATAAAAAAAACCTAAAGAATTTT
>JAQIWN010000791.1:0-26685 GCA_034699025.1 Entomobrya cf. arborea Gr-Col-00668
AATTCTTGGTGTGATTACAACTTTACTTTTCATGCTGAACTATCAAACGAATGCCCAAACAATGACAGAATATATCAGTAAAGCATTAATATGCTCAAACAACAATTACATCCTATGCCACCATTTTTTACTATCTTAAAAAACATAATCAATTAAATTTTAAAAGACTATGATCATGCATGCAATGCATGCACTATGCATAATGCAAAAAGCTCGTAAAGTATCAAGCCAACAAAGGCTGTTATAGATTTTGGGGCAAATCTTTGCCCGCGCGCGAAGAAAATATTGTTTGGTTATTTCACCTGTTGTTGTTGTGCTGTGAGTGAGCAGTGAGGCAGAAAATTTTACTAATTTCGTTCCAACCCAAATAATTTAATATTCATTCATGGACTTCATCTTAGAGTGTTAAAAATTATTAACTTTTATCACACTTTCAATTTTTTGTCAAATGGAGAGTGAAGTAGTAAACGAGGAGCCGGTATCAAGTGAGTAAAATAATTAAATTTAATGTGCATTATTCTTAAGAATTCTATTAGAATTTAAGTAAAATGGTTTTAATAAAAATCTATTTTTTCAGATTTGATTTACTCCCATTTATTGGGAGATATTCCCCAGGTCGACACAAAAAACAATCCCTGCAAATGTGAAAGGAGCAGGCAAGATTGTGGAGACTGTGTGGATAACCGGGGTGAGACACGGGAATGCCCACCTTCCTGTGGTACAAAGTGTACCAACAGACGTATTGCAAAGCGGGAGGAAATGCCAATACTACACAAGAGGAAGCTGCAATCTGGAGTAGGATATGGTGTATTTTCTGGACAAATTATCCCGCCCGGTGAATTCGCCGGAGAATACATAGGCATTGTGAAATCTAATGCCCAGTATTTGAGTGAAAGTAAAACCAACCCAAGTGATTACTGCATGAGCATGACGAAGGACGAATTTATTATTGATGCACGAAATTACGGCTCAATAAGTAAGTTAAATAAGTATGTTTTGATTGTGTGAATAATGGCAAATAACTAAATTTCCAATTTTATTTTGCAGCCAAATACATCAACTCGTCATGTATGCCTAATTTACGGGTTGAGACTTGGTACTCAGATGACAAGCTACCCCACATAATGCTTGTGGCTACAAGAACCATCCAAATGAATGAGGAATTGACATATGACTACAAAATTCAGCTGCGTGAAGGAAATGACAGGATGAAATGTTTGTGCAGAAAGGTGACGTGTATTGATGCTCCCAAAAAGACAAAACCACCTAAAAACAGAGATCATAAGTGCCATACTTGCAACAAGTATGTATTTACCTTAAAGTAGATCTTTATCAAATAGATTTTTTAGAAAAAAATTAATTAATTAATTAAATTTTTTCCCTATTTTTACAGGAAATTTAAATCCAACCAAATCATGCGGCAACACCAACGTCAAGTACACATGACTGATGACACCCAAGTACATGAGTGTGCCATTTGCAAGAAAACTTTTCCCCGCAATTCAACATTGACAAGACACAGCAAAATTCATGAAAAGGATTATTCACCAACACATGAATGTGGAATATGTGCAAAGTAAAGGGTTTTTATGCTTTATGTACTTAAAACAGAAATAAAAATACTGTTTAGTTTACAAAATTTGTATTTTTGTATTTTTAAACAGAAAATTCCACAGCAAGTACCATTTGAAAAGACATTCGGTACTTCATGACAGACTACCCGGACTTGCAGCTGTGTGCCAGATAACAAAAAATAACCGTGCGTGTAAAAAATCATTTAAAGATAAAAGATCTTTAGAAAGGCATATGAGAAAAAATCATTAAAACATTTATTTGCAGAATAATAAAGTTGTATAATTCTATTTGTTTACAAAATTCGTTTTCGCTGTTTTCTCTATCCATAAAAGTTTAGTGTTTAAAAATAAAACTAGACCAATTGTTTTAAAATTTAATCAAAATAAACTACTTAAATAGCAAAGATAATCAGAAAAACGACTATTTTAACAAGCTAAAAATGTAACTAATTAATCTCCTTTTACAATAAATAAACTAACAACATAAAAAAGTTTAAACCCAATTGTTTACAATGTTATAAAGAAATTCAGAAATATTTAAATTACTTAACAAATTGCTGCAGAAACGGTGCTCACAAAATTGTAAATTCAAGCAGCACAAGTGTTTCATCAGCGAACAAATACTATAAAATACCTTAATAACTAAAAACCGTTTCGTCAAAACTTTCGTTTTCGTCAGAATCTGTTTGTAACTTTGACAGAATATCCTGAAAAATTAAGAAACAATCCCATGAAATAGAATTATTAGGCCCGATCCATGGGGTTGAATTTCCATTCGGATCCTGAAAAGTTTTGGTAGCACCAATGTCTTGCCACATGCGGATCGACAAGTTCTTATACTCGTTCATGTAGGGCCGTAGATGGAAGTGGCAGGTTTTTATGGTTTCGGGATGATTCCACCAAGCCCTGTCCACAAAATGTTCCTTTTTTGATACATCCATCAGAGTGTCCAGAGTGGGTTTCCTGTTTTCGTTAATCTTGACACGGCCAATCAAGTCAAGTATCCTCCAAATAATCAGAGAGAGTAAAGCACTTGGAAATTTAAACCGACTTGGATGGCCACCGGGATTTATTCTATTTAGGTGGACAAAGTCGAGATTATCTTCTCCAAAACGTCGAACCAATAGCTGATTTTTGCAAGCAAATACATCGCGATTTGTCCAAAATGCTGGGCAATCCTCTGGAAATGTATATTGCACCACACCGGTGGCAGGAGTGAAATCCAAAGATAATGGCTGTGGAGAATTATCAGCAGCTTTAACCTTTTTGTTTCTCTTTGCCCCAGCCGATGTTGTTGCTCTATTTTCCATGCTGACAAAATGTTTTGATAGCATTGATTAGCTGAGTTGTGGTTTGGTAATTTCTTGAAGATGTACTGAATGAAAAATCCAAAGTCTCCTTATTTATAAGGGGAAAGTAATGTTATTCTGTAAATGAAATTTAACATATTATGTTTGTAACTGATAAGATTTATCTCATTTCCAATTTGAGACTCAACAAACTCACATCATCATGTCAGTTTGTAAATTAGGGTTCCGTCCAATTGACCTGGAATACGATAAAGAAAGTGGAAAACGTAAGTACACACGTGACCTCAAATATTATCTCGACTTTACGAACAACTTACGAAAAATTTCGCAGTATAAACAGTTTCCATTTTTTTTGCATTTAAAGACGCTGACATTAGAGCAACGTGAGTGCTTGCGCATGCTATTAAATGCAACGAGAGAAACCGTTAGTGGCTCAGAAAATCTAGCTATAATCCGTGGTATAGGCGGAAGCGGCAAGTCTGTAGTAGTAAATGCATTTTGCAACCAGTTAGTGCAAGACGGTGTAACGTTTTATGTGTGCAGCGCGTCAGCATCAGCGGCACAGCAATTCAAATGTTTCACCATCCATAGCTTCAGTGGTATATGGAATTGTAAACTTTCTACTTTTGACATGATTAATTTACCATTATCTGGGGCAGTGAAAGAACGTTTGCGGAAAGCTCAAGTTATAATTGTAGATGAATTTAGTCTAATGGGAGCACGTCTCCTTAGCTTACTGTTGCACAGAGTAAACAAGGCTAAAAATACCGATAAAGATCTAAGTGTATCCCTTGTATTAGTTGGAGATCAAGGCCAGCTCGGGCCCGTTGCCATGTACAGCTTATGGGAGGAGCCAAGACCAGAAATGGACGATTATTCTTTGCACGGAATACGTGTATTTAAAAATGCAAAATTTGAATATACGCTAACGGTAAATATTCGTCAGGCATCAGATAAGCCTTATGCAAATATGCTTTCCAGACTTCATTCATCCACCATCACCAAAGAAGACTTGGAGCTTCCAGAAAGCCGCAGAAGTATTAATTTATCTAATTCAGAATTAGAAGCCTTTAACAATTCAATTCGTCTTTTTTCCACAAACATATCTTGTCGCAACTTTAACTACAATTTTTTATTGCAATCTACACTACCAGTAGTAGAAATTCGCCCCATTTTGGACCCATTTTGTGAATTGTGCAATGAAAATTACTATCCCATTTACCTTGGGAAAGGAGTTTTAGTAACCCTTCTTCGAAATACTGTTACAACACGAGGATTATTCAACGGAAGTACTGGGATTGTCTCTGAAATTTATTTTAAAAATAAAGAAGACACATTTCCTCAATTTGTAAGCATTTTGTTCAGAGATTACGAGGGAGTGAGTTTATCCGAAGACAAAGGAATCCCCATTGCAGCCGTGTGCGAAAAGGAATACTGTTCACATCTGGGTAAGCTAATTAAAGTTAAACACTTTCCACTGATTCCCAATTACTGTATTTCTATACACAAATCTCAATCGAGGTCGTTTGACTCTTGTGTCATCAGTTTTAACGGCATCAAACGTCACGAACGAGCAAAATTGTACACAGCACTCTCCAGAGTCAAGACATCAAAGGGGCTTGTGATTGTTTCACACTACCGCATAACAAATTACTTTTGACTGATGGTTTATTTAGCTGTCTGTGTCATTTGTGATATTATAATCAAATTCAAAACAAAGAAAAAAAAGAAGCGTTACCTCCAAAAACACCGACTTTGTGCAGACTGTAGAAAAAAGGACAAGCTGAGAAATCCTATCGTCATCGTGGACAGGCTTCTTAAAGAAGGTAATTTCGAATCCCTTTCCCCGTATGAAAGTTTTGAGCTTTACTATTCCAGAATATTAAATTTTGTGTATAAAAAAGAACCTGTTGTTAGAGAATTGCGTAAACTGTTGGCAAAAGAATTTGAATAAAAATGGATAAAATGAAAATGATGAAAAAATTTGCTTGTGCTATATGCAAGTTCAAGACCTCTGATTTAGAACATTTGAATTCCCACTGCGAAATTAATCACCTATGTGACATTTGTGGATCAACATTTGTAAACAAAGCATATCATAATTGTATTAAAAGTCCACAACTTGGCCTTGGACAAAATACACTAATTATTCCGGAAGATGCGCAAGGAAGGCCTGTGTTTGTCAAAGAGAGTTCATCTTTGAGAGATACTATTTGTGTTTTTAGCAAACAGTTCAATGATGATGAGTTCATAACGTTGGATTCTGCATTTGAATCTATTAAAAAGCACACTATTGAGCTAATTGAGTCATACATTAATATGCATACTTCATTACGATTGAAACTTTTAGCTGAAATGATAATGTTAAATAACAAGACCCAAGTGATTTCTCCAAAACTGTATCCCTCGGGGGTGATGCGCGTTGGTCATAAAAATTTTATTGAACCAAGTTTACTATCTTGTGTCAGGTATTTAAATGCACTGGTAGTGCTGTTAGCAAATCAAGTTAGTGGCTTGCAATTAGTCTACATTAAGAAAATATCTATTGTATGCATGAAATATCAGCCAAAAGTTGGTCGCTCGTACATTCCTTTAAGCCCTGAGCTTAAAGGCAAGCATGGTCTTATCAACCCACGCACAAAGAAAAATTGTTTCCAAATATCCTTATTAATTGCGTTGTATTGGAAGACGATTAAAATAAACGGCCAATCATTTAATGAATTAAAGGGATACCATAAGATTAAGCTACGTCGTATGTTAGAAAAGGAATCTACATGGGATAATTACATAAAATCGGGGAAAATCAAAATTGTTGGAAGTGGTTTCGGTGAAGATTTGACTGGACTAGATCGCGTTGAAGCAGATAACAATTGCTCAATTGTGATTTATCATTACTCAAAAAAGCTGGAGAGTGTGGTGCCGCTGCGCACATCAAAATATGTAAGTAGCAATAACTGCTTTTTACTGCTTCTTTACAAGTCACACCTGCCAAAAAATCAACAAAATAGGTACAAAGGTGATTTACACTTTTCTGTAATCATTAATCCTTCTACCTTTTTTGCATTAAAGCATCGGGGCTATTTGAATGTATGCCAATTATGTGGATGTCCGTATCGTAATATAAATCATGTAGCCACATGTTTGTCAAATGACAATATTGAGTATAGTTTTCCATCAGAGGAAAATTATCATTTTAACGGCTTTTTCCGCAAATTGTATCCCCCATATTATATCATCTTTGATTTTTTGTACAGTAATGATAAACAAGTTGGAGATAACATTACTTTTGATGTTTTGGGTTATTTCATGATTGGATTAGATTGTACCAATAAAATATTATTTGAAGAATCATATACTGGAAAAAATGCAGTTTCAAAGTTTAATGACACGCTGTTTCTTAATTGCTATTATTTTTTTGAAAAACTCATTGAATGCCAACTCCCATTGTCTACCAATTCTGCTGAAAGAAAGCTTGCGAAACAAATTAAACAATGTGAGTCATGCGAATGTCAAATTACCCCAAAAAACCCCATAACTATAAATCATTCAAGACATGACATAAGGATAGCGAATAACTATATTTGCGCCAGGTGTAACCTGATGTGGTATAGTAAAAGGAAAATTATAGTCTACTCACATAACCTCCCTCTGCATGCAAAATACATTCTTTCTAGTTTCGGAGAAATGGGATTAAAAAAGGTACAAATAATACCACAGAGAAGTTCTGATGATATCTTATCATTCACAGTCGATAGAAAAATTACATTTATTGACACTAGAAAGCATATTGATATGCCAATGCATGAATTAATGCGTGAAACTAGTACAGAAATGTTTATTTTGCTTCGTAAATATGAAGAAGATGATGAAAAGTTTCATGTACTGAGATCTGCTTTTGCATTCCCTAACAGTATGATCAAAAGTGAAAATGGCCTTCAAGATGCATTTACTTTAAAGCAGTCGTTTATTGATGTTTCATATAATGGAATTATAGAAAGTGAAGAGCTCAGCAGATCCAATGAAGCATATAAAGTATTAGAGTGTACTAGCTTACAAGATTTTGCAACATACTATTTAAAGTCTAGAGTATATGGGCTTGCCGATGTACTGCACGATTACGCATCATTTTGCTATTCTGTATTTGAACTTTACCCACTTTCAGACTTTTCATGTTCGAGCTATGCATTTGCCGTGGCACATCATTCATCCAAGACGAATTATCAGCATTTTAAATGCCCCCAAATATACCGTATGCTTAAAGACTCTGTAATTGGTGGGTTATCTTTTGTTACGTGCAGAGAAGTAGAATGCAAGAGTGCAAGATTGAATAATATTGAAGTCGCACCTGAAGATGTTCGTGAAGTAATATACGCAGACTACCGTTCCCATTATTTACAACTCTTAGGTGAACCAATCCCATATTCATCTTATGAAATCCTAAGTCAAGATGATATAAAGTCATTTGACTTGTCTTTGTGCAATCAAGATGATGTAGGGTATATATTGTGTGTAAGCATAATATATCCAATGCATGCAAGGTACTATACCCAGTCTTTACCACTGCTGCCAGTTAAAGAAAGAGTGAGCGGAATAAGTAATGCACTGAGGGGCGACGATGAATGTTGGAGTAATTATGACAGCGTATGTACAAGTCGTGTCGTGCTAAATGTAGAAGACCAGACAGAATGCTGGCTTTCAGGAAAGCATTTATTATTATGCCTACAGCTTGGCCTCATTATAAAGGAAATCAAGACTATTATTCGCTATCAGACTCGCTCACACATGCGCAAATTTGTAAACTTGTGTGTGAAGGGTAGAAGAGAAGCAAAAACTAACTTGCATGCAAGCATAATGAAGGGCATTGGAAACAGAACAGTTGGTACGTTTTTATCTAACGGTATTAATGAACGTATCGTATTGTGTCAAAGTGAAAGGCTTGCTGTACGTTACATGTCTAAAAGTGAGTTTTTAGATGCTAAGCCAATAAATGAAAATTTGATGATGATATCAATGAAAAAGAAACGCAGCTTATTGCTGAATAATATTTTGATTGGTTATCATGTACTCGCTTCAAGTAAACACAAAATTTACTACGATTATTATTTTAGGATTAAGTTAGTCTTTGGGCCAAGAATTCGAGTTTTGTTTTGGGAGACGGACGGTGGCGCATGGGAGATACGCAACGAAGTTAACCTATATGAAAATCTAAGAAAGCTTTCGGATATTTTTTGCTTTTCACAGGTACCTTCTTGCTGTGAACTATTTGATGATAGAAATAAATTTTCAATCGGAGTGTTAAAAATAGAGGCAATTTATATAGTTTCATATATTGCCCTTCGTAGCAAACAGTTTAGCTTACTGGAGATATATCCAGATAAATGTAAATCTCACGAACGTGAAAAATGTATCACATGCAGCAGAGAAATATCACGTGGTAGCAAACAGCTAATGACTCATCAGCGCTATAAGGATATTTTGCATGGTGAAAGTGACGGCCTTGCTGAATATTATGCTACACACACATCCATGAAAAGTATTTCAATAGAAAAACGAAAGCGCAATTTTCTTTCAATTTCCGACGGATCCCGTATATTTTATAACAGGATATATAGCATACCTATAGGTTTGCCTCCTCCATAAAGTATAAAAGAATAATTTTCTCAATTGTATACTCATTTAAAAAAATGAAGAGCACAAATAACGTCACATTTGCATTTGCTGTTACATATTATATTTCCGAGTGTGGCGATTGGACTCAATATCGAAAATCTAACGTACTTGTTGTGATTGCAGATCAAATTAGGTTTACAGATCGAATAAGAAGGCTTAACGCTATTTTAGGTCCAATTTTGAATAAAAAGGCTTCAAGTGTCAAATAAAGAATGGCTTTCTTCGGGCCAACTTCTCTTCGACTACCTGCCAGTTCAAATACAATGCTGGTAAGCGCCTCAGGAGGGGGAAAATCGACATTGTGCATACAAATATGTCTTAACCGTCACAAAATATTCGACCATAATATATCTAAAGTTGTATACTTGATTCAGCATAATCAAAGTTTATTTGACAAAGTACGTGAAATTGACGATAATATTCATTTTGTTACGTCAATTGAGGATTTTGAAATGGAGTTAAAATCTGATGATGATGATGACAATACCTTTAAATTGGTGTGCTTTGATGATTACCTTATCCAAGCAATGAAAGAGCATAGTACATATGTACTTGATTTTATGATGAGAAGAAGCCATCACGAAAAGTACACAGTTCTTTTTAATACACAATTGCTGTATCCTTCACAAGCATTCAGAGGAGTGACACTTAACATACATCATTACATTTTCTTTCGTAATCATCACGTTTCACAGCTAAATTACTTTTTTAGATCAATATCGCCAACAAATTACAAACAACTTTTAGAAGCTTATTTGTACTGTGTAAATGAAAGAAAGTTTGGCTACTTTTTTGTCTCAAATCACCCCCTTTGTGAAGAAAATCTCCGTTTTAGAAACTTTGTTCAGGCTTGTAACGGCTCAATTGTATTTGGTATACAATAATGGATGTTATTTTAAATCACGTTGAATTTATTAATAATTTATTGATAAGCAGAGCAAAAAGGTATAAAGAGCTCATTCTTCAAGCTACTAATGAAGAGCTAAGAGCAATAATAATAATATGCCGTACATGCATACATTTTCAATGGATATGTGATACTAAACATTTAAAAATATTAAAATCCCATGTTAAATACGATCAAGCTAAACAAATATTTCTAAACAATAGAGCACACGTACAGTGCGCAATTTATTCGGTAACCTCTCGACTAACTAATGAACTGATTCAGCACATTGTTCTCGACCAAGATGATTAAATATTACCTACTGGACGAAGAAACCTACAGAAATTGCACTCAACAGCCAAATCAAGAAAATCCAGATTTCTTTGCCGATTTAAAACCAAAACAGAGGAGGCAATGCCAGGCTCTGTTGGCATTTTTCGAAGGAAAGGGAGTTGAATTGAACGTGGTCGGAATAACAACGCTAATAATTGACGAATTCAAGGTAAATATAAATCTTGTTGAATATATTATATATTGCGTAATGCCTCAAGGCAAGAAACCAGTAATGTTTGAGAACTTTATAGAGTATATGAAGAGATTAGGTGCTCCTATTGAACTATTACATCCCAAAATTGTAAAGATTTTACAATCTTTTAAAAATGCCAAAAAAACGAAAGCAAAAGTTAAAGGTAAATGATCTTTATATTCATAAACTTTGGTCAAATCCTCATGAACCTACTGCGTACACTAGCTTAACGGCTTTTGGTAAGGCTAGCAAAGGAGTTTACAATTTAAAAGAACTAGAAAGGTCATTAAGTAAAATTAAAAGCTATTCCATTCACAGAAGGCTACTTAAAAACTTCCCAAAGCCTAGTATCATTGTTAATGGAGTTGGGAAAAGTTATGCCTCTGATTTAGCTGACATGTCTGCACTTAAGCGTTTTAATTCACACTATCGCTATTTACTTGTAACAATCGACCAATTTAGCAAAAAAATCAGCGTTTCGTTGTTAAAAAATAAGTCAGCGAAAGAAACGTTAAGAGGATTTCAAACTGCGATAAAAGAGCTCAAGTATATTCCGTTATCCTGGATTCAAGATAAGGGGGCAGAATTTCGAAATTCGTTAATTAAAGCATTTTGTAAGAAGCATAATATAACTCAGTACTTTTTAACAAGCGAACGGAAGGCTAGTTTGGCAGAAAATTCCATAAAACAGCTTAAAACGAAGATTTGGAGACACTTTAGCACGACAGGGACAAAACGGTACGTGGAATTAATCAAATATCTTGTAAAAAATCACAACTCTTCCCCACATTCATCGCATAATTTTGTTCCAAATAAAATTAACCGTTCTAATGAAAACGAAGTGTTTTCATCTTTATATAAAAGGATACTGACTAGACCCCGTCCCCCTCCAGTATACAAGTTAAACCAACAAGTTAGACTAGCAACTAAAAGGTTTCTCTTTAAAAAATACTATGAAAATAATTTTTCTGAACAATTATTCAAGATTGCAGAAATAAAAGATACTTTTCCAATATTTACGTACCGAATTCGTACATTAGACAACTTTTTAGTTCAGGGGAGCTTCTGCGCAGAGGAACTGAGTGCAGCCTAGTTATGGAGGAAGCATCATCATTCACTGTTACACTACAAAGTAACTTGGATAGAGACAATTTCCCACTTAATTCCAATTTTGACTTTTCAAACTCGTTTCCTCGTGCTATAAATCTAGAAGGTTATGAAGCTGCTTTAGTAAATGCATTTTTTACTGACAAGTATGAAAAACCAAACTATAATCCAGTAGCTGTTACAAAACATGAAAATGTAAACTTTTTTAATGAACTTTTGTTAGATAACCGCATTGTTGTGTCATCATCCTCAACATCTACGTTAGTGGTATCAAAAACTGAAGATAACTATGTAAATTTCCTAAATACAATAAAAACTAGTCTTGCATTGCAAGGCATGCACTGTGATCTGATTGTGACATTTGAGAAAGGTAAAGTAGTAAAATTAGAAGTAAAGTTTGCCCCACCAACGGGGTACTATTTATCAATACCTTTTCCAATTAACAAGTTACTTGGAATTGAATTTACTGAATTACATCCCGGTAATTACGAAAAAAACATTGATGAGTCATACTATGAGTCATATTTTAAGACTTTGGAGAATGGTGTTTTAGGAAATATAACGCTATTTTGTTTTGATAACGTTGAAATTGAGTTATCACAGCTTAAAGGGCAGCAAACAGCTAATACGGTACTAAATCATATTTTAGAGTCTCTAGATGAACATGAAATTGATGCAAGTATGATACTTCATGCAGATAAATTAGCAATTGAGTATGAAATAACCCCAGACACGACAAGAGTAGTCTTGAGTCAGTTTTTAAATGAGTTTTTTGGATTTAGTCAAGAATTTGCATTTATTAGCTCTGGATCAGTTCCAATATCGTCTAAAAACTTGTTTCTGGACGAGACAAATGACTATCTTTTTGACAATGACATGATACGATCATCATCAAAGATTTTAGTTATGTGTAATATTATTCAGCATCAACTTTTTGGAGGAAAACCAAAGCAAATTCTGCAATTGTTGGACCGTTATCAACGTTCGGGAGTAGAAAGTGCATACTATCCTAATGTTTTAATATACAAGGACATAAATATGCAATACGTGTCTCATATCACAATATCATTAAAAAATGATCAAGATGAGTACATTAGTTTTTCAAAATATCCATCTGTCATTACGATTCATCTTCGGAAAAAGAATCCTTTTTAAAAATAGTATAAATACCCGGACTGGTGATGACACAAATTAATTGCAGTTCAGTCATGGACACGCAAACATCGATTCCTGACGATCTTTTAAAATTTGAAGACCTTGCTAATCGTGAAAAAAAAATTAAAAAGAAGCGAGGTCGGAAACGAAGGACACAAATTGGATTTGGAAAGAAAAAGAGAGCAACTAAATCCAGCAAAAGCACGAGTCGACGGAGAAAGAGAGCCAAAACGTCAAAGGTCTCCAAAAAACGTAGGGCGATACGTAAAAAACGTACTTCACGGAAAAAAAGACGATAATCGATGGACTCCAAGGCCCAGCGAGCCATTGAAGAACAAGCTATCAAGTCGCAGTCAGCTTTTACTTCCGCTTTAAACTTGAGCGCAGTCCCCTATGTTGATGTGAGTTCTATAAAAAGTCATTATGACAAAATTTTCCCGAATTACAGCCCAAATGAAACTAATTGTCTAGAATTTTACATTTCTCCTTCAAGTGTTTATTATTCACAACTTAATGATAGCTTTTTGTACCTTCGTTTACGCATAGTTGATGCTAGTAATAATGTAGTTGCATCATCCAATACCACCTGCCCAGTAAATGGGCTTTTTTCAGCACTTTTCTCTTCATTTGAACTGACCATTAACAATGTCAGCGTAACTGGAGGAAGTAACATGTATGCATATGCTAGCCATATTCAAAGAATAATTAACAGTGACCTAGATACACTGAATACTAAAATGGTTACTGAAGGGTACTTTGGAGAAACTAGTGGAACTGATGTGTTATCGACATCCGCCACTTACAAAGCGCTTCATCAACTGCAAAAGGATGGGGTTTTTGAGTTTTACAGTAAAGTTTATCATGGTTTGTTCATGTCAGAAAAGCTACTTGCACCACAAACTTCAATTAGATTAAAATTTAGGATTTCGAATCCAAATTTCCACCTTTTGGGTACTGATCCCGCCACTTCTTCAACATTTCAACATAAGGTACAGATAATGGATAGTTATCTTGACGTTCGACGTCATGTGATTAATAGTCGCATAATGTCCATGCATGAAACACTATACAACAAGGGCAGTGCCTTTAATTATCCGTATCTTGATTTTGATTCTGTGTCATTTACAATATCATCGGGTACGTTGACATTTACTTCAGAAAATATATTTTCATCAGTGCCACAGCTTTTAATTTTGGGATTAGTTGACAGCAAAAGCTTCAATGGACTTCCAAGCTTGAGCCCTTTTCGTTTTAAGCACTATTCTTTAGCAAGCGCATGTGCATTGGTAGATGGTGAAAGCGTCAACTTTAGTGACCCAAAAATGGACGTTTCAGAAAAAATGCTGATGCGACAATATAGGCATTTAGTTAATATACAAAATGCACAGGGAAAATGCAATGCAATTACACTGGATGAGTTTAAGTCGTACGGATGTTATTTGTTACCCCTTATAAACAATAATAATGGACGAAGTGATCGTTTTTCTTTAGAGAAAACGGCCAATGTCAAAGTGCAGTTGCAATTTAAAACGGCCGCAACAGCAAATATCAACGCTATATTATTTTACACTTATCCAAAAATTCTTTCAATTTCAAAAACTCAAGTCTTTATATCATGAATAGCATAGAGATTGATTTTTTTTTATCATTAATCGCGGGGAATAGGGCATGCGTATATGTCATTCCTAAAGATTTACTGCACACAATACAAGTTAATAAAAGTAAACCAACCATAGTATGCATTAATTCAGATAGCTCGACATCTAAAAATAAATATGGTCATTGGTTATTATTGTTCATTACTCGTCATCATGGAAAATTACAATGTGTCGAGTTTGATTCTTTAGGAAATCATCTTTCGCACTATGGAATCATTCATAAGTACAATGTAATAGCAAGAAACAATATTCAAGTTCAAGCTGATGAAAGTAATGTTTGTGGTCAGTACACAATTTACGTATCTTTTAATTTGTTAAAAGGCGCACCTTTAAAAAATATTACAAAAGCCTTTTCTGAAGACCGACTCAAGAATGATAAAAAAGTGTTTCTCTTTTTTAAATTAATTTCTTGCTTTTATAATTGTATTCAAAAGGTTAAAAAAGAAAAACCTTTACAGACATGTGTAGCATCGTGTAAAGTAATGTCTGCCTACAAACAAAAAGATTAAAATTAAACTGTCAATCAAGCAGATTTAATTTTTATTGCCAAAATAAATTGGATAATTGATTATTGAAAATTAATTTAATATCCATCTTATTTGTTTAAAGATGAATTACGATGGTCAATTGCAATTTGACATTTTGTCATGTTAACCTCGTATAAAAAGATTTTTTCGGCAGTCACTCACCAACCTCTGCAATGGTGCATGCGTATTGCGACAAAAAATCACAATGTTCAGATACATGCTATTAATAGAACTTTTGTGCACTTTAATTTTACCGACCGAAAGCAATCATTTTGAGAGATGCTTGATCTGCACAGGTAGTGGAAAAGTATATCTACGACCGCTTTTTCCGCATTGCAATCAAACCAATATTTGTGTTAGAGATTCAAGTCAGATTCCTCTCGCATCCAGAATTATTGTTTTTGCAGCATGTAATCATCTTGGATGTTTGTGTGTGCACCAGCCCAGCCGCGGCGTAGTCAATAAGAAAAAACTTTGTAAAAATAATGACACAAACATTTGTGCCTTCTACAATAACACATCACAAACAAATCGCTCTAAACAATACTCAATTAATTTCTTGCTGTCAATCATTTATTTGTTTTGGCAATGAAAACGCCGCCAAATCCCACAAACTTTGGTCAGGGAATAGGAAAAAAAATCTATAAAAAGTCTAGGAAAATAAAAAAAAGATCCACTCGGCGAAATAGAAAATTTCTCTACATACCAAAAGGACTCTCTCTCTCTCAAACTCATTCTGCGTGCAGTACGTGTGTTTTTAACTTTGGTAAAAAAATAGAAGTATTATTTCCCCATCAATCTACCAACAGCGGTGAGTATTTTCTACTTTCCAACTTTATATTTAGCATTGCACAAGAAGTATCGAATTCTTGCAATAAATTTGATTTTGATTCACTAGAAAAGGTTCTCCAGGGAAGCTAGATGGAGGAGACCGACAGGTCCGCCCCTGATCAATCTGGAACCCCTTGTGAAACTTGTGAAAAAGAAAGACTTAAATCGGTTGGCGTGGACGTCGTTGAAGGGCCGACCAGTCGGCCCTTCATTGAGCAATTACGTGTGTTTAAGTACATGTATGTTCATGAGTGCTGTATCTGCTTCGAGCGCTACGCTACTCTCCACTTTGACAGTTTAGATAATAAGCCTGCAGTCGACGAAGTGTACGTGCGAAAGTGCTTGTTCATCTTTCAAGATACAACCATTTTCATCGGCGACCATTTCGACGAGAAACACAACACGCAAGTTTAAAAACCTTCCAATTCAGTTGTTTGTTACTGTTTACAGCATTAAGTAAAATTTGAGCTTATTTGTATCAGTAATCACTGCAAAAAGAATTGAAGGTGTTAAGGTGTTGTGTATAAATTCTCTGTGAATTTGTTTTCTGGGGACCTAATACCAGCGTTAACAATGTAAGTAACAATAACATTTAAATATTTTTTTAAAAGTAGTATTAAAGTAGTATTTTTTAAATTAGAAAATGAAGTTTCTGTGGCAGTGTCATCCAAACGACAATTTTGACATAACGACTAATGTTTCTACCACTAGCGTGGTGTACGTTACGAAAAAGGGTATAACTACCTGTCATACTTGTGCTATCATTATATTATATAGAGATTTTCAGCATCAGAAAGAGAATATTTTAATTGGAAATGGTAGGTTCAATGAATATTTTGCTACTCTCTATGATGATGTATTTCAATCATGTACCACTTTTGACAATTTTTACAAAGAAGGGCCTGGAATAGAACAAGAAATTAGGTTATCTGAGAATGTATGTGAGTGCTGCTTTAAATTTTGCACTATTGTACAAACAAAAGTAACAAAGAGGGTAACTGGAGCCCAACTTTCCCTCAAAACAGCTTCATATTTTATCATGTGCAGGGTTAATCAAATGGAGATTGATGACTACTTAGAAAAACTGCACGAAGGGGAAATATTCAAATGGTGTTTTTTTAGTAGTGTCAAATTTGCATCAGCATCAAGAATTTATGATGAACGCATAAGGTTTGATGAGCTGTTTTGGAAATTACTGACTAAAGCACAGGCAATTAACCCATGTAACATTTTTAGACGGGCTTCAGAATGGTACAGGCAAGAACGTGGGGTCGCCTATCAGGCCCCGATGCCATGATGAAACGAGATCTTGAAAAGCTAAAACTCCAGGATGAATTCAACTTCATCCCATTTTTTGACCAAATAGATAGAATCTTCAGTCGTCCTTCACCGCAGTTTCCTGTAAAGCCTTGCATTTGCAAGCGCTTTTACTTTCTTGCGATGGGCCGATTCTTGTACATGGAGGGTAACAAAAATATTGTCAACATTTTCATGCAGGTATTTTATGTGTTTAAATTTCAAGAATTCTTTAATGTTTTGAAAGCTTTGTCTTGTAAATGCGTTCCAGTTTACGCTGATGCTTCAGGTAAAATCCGGCATTTGTGCTTTCACTGTTACAGTGGTGCATTGCAAGAGTTTATTCGTTGCACTTTTGGCCTGCACTTTCACAATGAAAACACAAAAATGAATGGCCCGAAATTATTGCATGAAATACTGCGACCATATTGGATTAGATGCAAACTGGGTTGTTTGTATGATAACCCAGTTACTTTTACCATTTCTCTAAAGGGTTGGCAAAGTACTAGCAACTGCATATACATTGGCGTTCATTATGACATTGTCAGGTCAAGTATGCCTGAACTTGTCATTTTCATTGGTAAAGTTGTATTTTGTTTCAATCCAAGTCCATTATGTAGCTGCTTTGAGTTTTTCTGGAAGATTCTTTCCGGCCTGGCTATAGAAAATCATTCTGACTCCCCAGCACGAGACTTTCAAGAACCTCATTTTGAAGATGAAGCTAATTTGGTATACGGTATGCTTCGTAGCGTATTCATTTTTCAAAAAGAAGATGATGTGAAACCCCAGCACATGTTCCATCTCATATTTTATGCTCCACATTTTTGTTTCCATCTGTCAAAACATCCTGAATCAAATCTTTGCCAAACTTTGTATGCTCTCTTTAAAAATATTGCATACTTGTGGAAAATTTGTCCCCAAAAATGCGTGGTAAAACCACCACAAAAACAAATCAAATTGAACTGAGTTTTCACTTGCATTTTGAGAATTATTTTGCTTTAAATTCTTTTTAAATTCATTTTTATTTGGCTCTCAACGTGATTTCCCATTTTTGCATGGAATTTATTGCACGTTTTCCATTTCATTTTATCTTTCCTTTGCTTGGGACTAACTGCAATTTTTTTCATTTAAGCCATCTTGTTTAATGTAGTCTGATTCTTGTGAATAAATTGAAAATGTAGGAATATTTTACAAGAATCGGAGATCCAGATTTCACTTTAATCTTTCTATCGGAGCCCTTCTGCTCCATTTACTTCCTTTTCCTTTTCTGGTGGTGGGTACTCTGGGTCACTGAGAAAAACCAAATGGTTACCTATACTCAGTCTGAAGAATGGGGTAAAAGGTCCGCTCCCCGAAACCCAGTATTGCTTTTCAATTTTTATTTTATATTTGGCTAATTTTTGTTTTTTTTTGTTGATTTTTTTTAGATATCGTAACTTACCTGCTTGTATTCATGAGCAAACATCTTCGGCAGTTCTTTTTTTCATTACAAGAAAGTCATATGTTTGCTCACAATAAAGGCACATTATTTCAACAGTGGTAAAACATTAAATAACAGAACAATTTATGCGAGACAGGAATGTGACTTGCTATCACCCAACTCTAAGGATGCACTCCCACGAGCTCAGGTTGCACACCATCTTTGAAGGAGGATGCACTCCCACCAGCTCAAGTTGCACACCATCTTTGAAGGAGGATGCACCCCCACCAGCCCAGGTTGCACACCATTTCTTAAAGACGATGCACTCCCACCAGCCCAGGTTGCACACCATTTCTTAAAGACGATGCACTCCCACCAGCAGAGGTTGCACACAATTTTATCTACTTTGCTGGTTATTGCACCTTCCTAAGCCAATGTGAGTTTTACCATCTGGTTAGGAGAGTGCAACGACTTAATTAGTAATGTAACATCGGTAATTCCCTCCAAGTCATTTATAAAAATGCTTACTCTTTTAGGTTTTTATTCACTGTATTCGATGAAATTTTTTGTAATAATCAAATTAAAAATTTCACTGAATATAATATAATACTAGCCCATTACCAACAAAAGCATTTACATGTTATCGCACGCAGTTAGAGTAATTAAAAAATATTAATCAATTATTCTGCTACGTCTGATACTAGGTATACTGCAATAACATCTTGAATGAAAAAAATTATGTAAAATAAAATTTCCTTTCTACTGCAAAACAAATAAATTACTTGTGTCTTTATTTTCATAAAATCATAAACCATCAAAGTATCAAACTAAATGTGAATAATTGAGTGCGTTACTCATTTCATGCATCCATAAACAAATAAAAAAACACAAAATATCATGATTTATTACTACTTTGCATTCAAAAACTACGAAATGTCAATCTTCATCAATATCCATTAAATTGAATTGCCTCTGCCACGTTCATAATTTGTTTGGATAGCATTGGGCCTTTCGTATTTTCAATGATTTGCAATGATACGGATATTTAAAAGCAAAATTGCCAATTGCCCATCCATAATCAAAGCTGTTCATCCTCGTCACTGAATTTAAATTAATGAATTTTTCACGGAGATAGCACAAAGATCTGCCTAAACGTTCCGCTAGATTTTCCTTTGTAACCTGTAATAAACAATTAGTACGTTGTTAGAATTCAAAGTATAAAGACGTAATGGATCTCTACTGCGCTACGTGCCTTAATGAGCATGTATTCGATAAAAAGAGAATTTATTACTGTCGCCGGTGTGAAACTGAATTACATGGAATTCATCTTTGCTATACTTTAGCGAATGCTGTACGAATAAAGAAAATTAAATGTCAACGGTGCTACTTTTTAATCGTATTTTCCCCAAGAAAAAATTAAACTTACATTTTGTGGGCAGCGGAAACTGGTGTTTATCTGTGCAAAAAGTTGGGATTTTGGGGTATTTACCATGTACTTGAGGAAGAATGAGCTTCGTGTTGTTTTCCCTCTGCATTGCTTGTGTAACCTTCGAATCAACTTGCAAGTTCCATTGTAGTAGTACGCTGGATTCATGTTCAGATATGCAGTCTCATATCTCCCCAAAATAATACGATCAAATCTTGAAGATAACTCGGCTGTAGAGCAGGAAGCAGAAGCGAATGCTAAAATTGCAGTTTCAGTTTTTGTGTTCTGTAATTTGAAAAATCATTCAAATAAACATAACATTTAATTTGCTTTAAACTTTCATTCAGTTATAACTTACATTTTTGCACGTGTATGAAAGTGGTTTCCGTGTAAACACACTTCTAACGTCAGATAAAGGGTTATTGGAATAGGACTCTTCTGTATCTGGCTGGGGGCGTTCTGCCCGAGGAGCAGTTGTTGAAGGAGGAGGAGTTTTGAAGCTAACGGTTTCCACGTTTGGTTTTTGGGTGACCTCTTGAGCTACTTTCTGTTTCACTGGTATCATTTTTGTATTCACAATCGTCATGTTTTCATTTTTTCTGGTTGCAGATATGAGGTCAGTGGGATAAGAGGCATTACTATTCGGGGATCCTGACGTTTTTGAATTACTTAAAATTGGAAGTAACTCATTCATTACTGTAAGTTGCCTATGAGAAGCCAGTGGTGCAGTAGTGGTACGTGGTGCTTGCGGCTTTGGATTTGGTTTGCTTGTTTCATGTTTTGTAATGGTGTGATTTTGTTTTGCTGCGGACAAGGCTACCATTTTGCTGGCTCCTCCCTTCCCTTGAAATATTGTAGTGTGGTTAGAAGGACCTGACACTAAAGCTCTCTGCTTATCCTGGTAAGTTAAAAACGGCTTTTTAGTTGTGAAAGACGCTTCATTTTCCATGGATTGCTGTGATGATTTCCGTAGTGGTTGGGTGGTGCGTGTGGTATATTGCTTTCTAGTTGTTGCTATAGTCGGCCTTTTAGTTGTGGCAGGAGGGGATGGAAATAATATGTAGGGGATAATAGTTGTATTAGTAGAAGATGATGAAATGTGATGGGGATGTTGCGTTGTTGTTGCGGTGTGTACGTCCAAAGCTTTGATCAAGGTCAACGTTTGGTTATTTTTCAGTGGATTAGTTGACCTGGTTTTATTCACAGATCCTATAAAATAAAAATTTTGTTTTCTAAACTTTACAGTTGCCAGTTTGCCATTAAGCAGTACGGATTAAACTTACTTGCGAGTATCCTTTGAGCCATACCACATCCCTTTTTGAATTCCACCTTCATTTTGAGATTATCCATTGTCTTGTAATCTTTTAAACAATACGAATCAAAAGCTTTTGTCACTACATAGTGACATTTTTTGAAAACACACTCCTCACAATTTAGGGAACGATCACAGGATTTAACAGTGGCAAGTATTCCACCCAAAATCATTAACAAAGTGACAACGCCCATTTTAGTTGTATTTAGTTACCTTTGTGTTGTAAGTCTAAATACACACTGGAAAGTCTAAAGAAGGAAAGTGTAAGTCACTCTTATCGTGCATGTACATTGTACATAATATTTCACGCATCCCCTATCATCATATCATCTTAAAAGTGTGATTTTGAACAAACTTGCATTAAAGTGACGAATAAGCATTTTTTTGTTTTTGTAGATCATCATGAGTGAAATAGCCGAAGAACAGAGGAAGGAGCTGTTAGCTGCCTTTCTTAATGGCTCGCTTGGATTTTTATCTGACACTGGACTGGGAAGCAGACGATCGATGTTTATCAATGTGCGTCATAGTGGCCCACAAAAACTATTGTATGCAATTCTTTGTTCCCTTTATGGGTTGAGTTTCGCAGAAGACAGAGGAGTTGATCTTTATTCCGCGCGGGGGAAGTGGAGACGCAGCATTGTGTTTAAGCTTCGCAATCCGAGAGTGTGGAAGCAAGCTTCCAAGCACAGGCAAATTTGCAGCGGGGAACTTTTAGTTAATTTAACGATGGAAAAGCTTGCATTATGGGAAATGCAAAATAAAATTGCAGTCCATTTTTTGGAAAAGGATCCAAACGATGAGAATGGAATTATACTACTTCGTTCTCCTGACCTGACAACTTTGCAAACGACAGAACATGCCTACATCTACATAATTCAAAACTCGGAAATACTACCCGATAAACAAAAGTACTTTGCAGCTGCGTATGACTTTGTATCAATCCTTGACTATCATACATTTACTGGAACTACATCATTGATGCCATTGAACGGATGCCAATATTGCAAAATTCCAAGCCCCCCAACCAATAGTCCAGTGGAAAGCATGCAAACGGATTCTGATGTGGATCAACATAATACCCGTGGAAAAATTCAAGAGGATTCAATACTAGAAGATTCTCAGGATACACTAAGCATTCATGCTAGTGATTCAATAGAATCTTTATCTGTAGCAAATGTATCAATTTAATATGTATACATGTATGTGTATTCATTTTTTAATAATTGGTTTAATTGATTTAAAATGTAGTCATTTTTATATGTAAAAACCCATTGGTCATTTTAATTTGGTTGCCTAAATTTTAACTCATTAATTGGAATAAATAAAATTCAAAATTCAAATGTTGATTTTTTTCTTATGCATACAATAAAACACAAACCACAATATTTTACAACTTGCCAATATATTTATTTCATCCTAATTAATCCATCATAATATTTTTGATATTTACAGTAATAATAATAATAATAACTAAATACCTAAACGTTGAATCAACCCCTTCCTTCTTCCAGAACGCCTTAACGGAACTATAACTATAATAATTTTAAGTTTCAATAAGAGTGGACATATTTATTTAAACGGTCGTGGTCAGCAAAGGGTTACCTCCTAAATTGTTGGGTTGTGGTGGAATGATGCTGCGTCTTGGTGGGATTGGTGGTAGTGAGCGGACTGCAACTGGGTTTGGTACTGGGAGAATAGCTGGTGGTGGTGGGTTGGGGAGTATAGCTGGTGGGTTGAGGGAAATAGCTGAGGGTAAAGGGTTTTCCCTCAAAAATTGGTCCATAGATACCACAGGAATGGCATCAACATCATCAACCACAAGGTTTAAATGTGGTTGAGGGTCGGCTAAGGAGGCTACCGACGAACGTGCAGCATTCCTGGGGGTATAACGCCTTCGTGGTCCTCTCTCCCTCCATCGTCGTCCCAAAACCACGATGCACCACCGTAGTGTGACCAATAAACAAAACAGGGTCACAGAAGTTCCAAACAAAAACATTCCCAAAAATATTCCATAATCGTTGGCTAAAACAACAAAAAAGCATAAAAATAGCATGAAATTAGCATAAAATAGCATCAACATAAAATTAGCATCATCATACAAATAGCATCATCATAAAAATAGCATCATCATTGCATAATCTCTACCATTAGCATCTGATAAGCTTTCAAAAGCGTTTGGAGTCTCAGTGGTTGGCGTGGGTGGTAGTGGTGGACAGCTTAAAAAAGCTGTAGGTCCGTGTTTAAGTACCTAAAAATTAATTTAAAAATAACATTTCCTCAAACAGTGTCAGATAAATGGGAGATTTTACCAATAAACAGTTTTAACAAAAACTTACATGGAAGTAATTTCCATTGACTTCCGTCAGTGGGATGCAATTCCCAGACTCATACAAAGCATGAGTCACCCACGCACAACCTTTTTGCATTACGCAATCTCCACATTTCCCGAATGAACACTGTGGAGAAACAAAGTAAATGATGAAATGATGATGATTATATAATATGCATGCATGCAATGCTTTTATAAATTTATTAGCGTAATGTTACGCAACTTACCATAATGGTTTAGCAGTAGTGGTGGTGGTAGCAGTCTTCCTTCTCTTGCAGCAGTCCAAAGCAAAGTGTAGAATATAAAGTCTACTTTACTTTGACATTTCTGCCAATTCAGCACCACAACAAACGACAGCTGCTGACAGGTATGCATGTTACGTGTATTCAATATACACCACATATCATACATACCAATATACCCCAAACTAAAAGAGCTCTGCTCAAACTGAATCTCTTTGTCCATGATGATGATGATAATATGCATGCATAAATATTATGAAGATTTGTTTTTCACGACATTAAAAAACGGTGGCATAGGTAGTATTTGTTGGATGGGCCTATTTATGCCTTACTGTACTACCCAGTCCATTATAACCCCGAACCCGTATTAGCCCATTTAAAGTCATCTAAACCCAAACCCAGGGGTTTTGTTGTCCAAACCTTTGGTTTAGGTTTATTTGTTCACCCAAGTGTTGCGATAGTTTTTATTGGATGTCATCGCAAATCGGATCGTCCCACAATTTTAGTGTTCTCAGAGATTTTCCTACATCAGGTCATTTACGTTTTGGGTAGTAATAACTTTGCCCAGTTTGTACTTTTTATGTAAATATTAGCCAGCATAGTGTTTTCTTTAGGTACTATTATAACGGTAGGTTTTCATTGTGTGACAAAAACGTTGGAGTAACCATATTTAAAGGGTTCATTTCTAGGAAAAATGATTTAGTTTAAGAAATGCAAAACATGAAGAAAATTAACATTCATCCAGAGCCTTACACCAAATAGTCATTTTTAGATATTAATTTTTTTAAATATTTTTACGTTTATATTATTTTTGCAGGTTCAACTATCTTTCTTTCAAATGTTCAGAAAACGTTAGAGAATTTTTTAAATTTTTACTGTTTAGAACGCTACAAAATTGTATTGTAAAGTTCTGTCAGAACTCAAATTTGCCTCTATTTGCCTTGGTTAATAAGACCCCCATAAATTAGGTATTAGAGTTGCTATTAAAATAACTGTCAAAAACTTTATTTTTAAAAAATTATTTTCTAACTTCGCTGTATGGTTTTTTTGGACGGGCAGGCGCACGCTTCATCCCCAGATCTACTGTAGTAGCTTCATCTGGTAAAACTAATTTATCCAGTAAACGGAGTTTTATTTACAGTTAATCAACAGAAAAACGAGTGAAAAAGAGAATCGACTAATGATATGCCTTGTGTATATTGACAAACACGTATGAATGGGGAAATCTTTGACATTGTCAATTGTGAGATCAAACATATAAAACTAATAAATTAAACATTAACATTGAAATTGTGGACATCCAGCGCATTTTCCACGAGAGTTATTCCTATGTTTTTCAAAACTTAGATGCTATGACTTTAAGAGACTTCCTGGGTTTTAATCGAGCTCGCTAAACAAGTTCAGAAAATCGGACGTTTTAAAACGCATCTGCAAAGGTTCCAATAAGAAATATAAGTTATATGGCTCGATTCATGGCGGAAAAGAATGTAGGAGTTAGTGGCGTCAAAGAAGAATACCTGCCTGCTATTTGCTTTGTTAATGGTAATATTATATTGGGTCACAATAAATTTACTTGCTTCAGAATTCACCTAAAAGTATCCTTACAAAGCAGACAACATCAAGTGTTCGATTTTCTGGTAATATGTCAACTAGAGCTTATTTTGTGCTTTAAAAATGGATTGAAACAGGAGAAATTAAGAAAATTGAAAGATTTTCTTCAAATTTAGATTCACAACATCAAAGCTTTAAAGCAGCAAATGCTATTTGTCTGAACAAATTTCCGCCTCCTAAGTCAACAGACTCTACGTGGATTGTTGGGTTAGCTTCCTACGTTATGTTTGGTGTAGATGGCTTGTTATTTAGTATCATTTTATTTACTAAGTTCCTTTACTTTCCTATTTCAAAAGTATCTATTATATACTTAACACTCACATTCACTTTTAGACAAATATTTACATGTAAGTTATATTTTTAATGCACCTCTTTCTAACTCGGTGTTTATATTTAGGTAACTGCAATTCCGCAAGAATTTGACAAAACATTGAAATGGCCTACATTTTTTTGCAAGTGGTAATGTGGTTTGAATGGCGAACAAATAAAGAAAAATTTTCGCAGCAATTAATCTCAGTAAATTTGTTTTAATTAAGGTTTTTTGTGGTTAGCTATTCAGTCGACAGTTTTTAAGGAAATAGAAACCCATTTAAATATACTGTTTTTAAACATTTACATTATATTTTACTTTTGGGTTATTATATCAATGTAACCAAAATTGTATGATACAAAAACTATTCCACACTATGTTAACTCGAACAAATAAATAATAGAGCTTTAAATTGTTGAAAACAATTGTATCAAACCTTAAAGGCGTAATGTTAAGGTATTACTTATTATTCATTCACTAAATTCGATTTAAATTTGATTTAAGAAATTCTAAAAAATTGGTGCAACAAAACCCGTCAAATATGTAGAATAATCGAAACAACAAATTAAAAAGTTCAGCCGTGCATCTTTTTACTTTAAAAAATGAAAATTAATAATTTAAGCATGTAATAATTTAAGTTTTCAAATCTAATCTTGCGTAGCTCATTAAACCTATATGCACTTTGCCAGCCTTCTTTTGTATCTACTACATTTTTAGATTATATTATATATACATTTAAATTAGACAACTTATTTTTTGCAATAATCTGTGCTTAGACTAAAAATATTAAATCAACTCAATTTGAAATATTCTGGGTAGAACTGTGTGGTTAGGAAACCTTTATGTTATCCATTCAATACGTATGGTGTGTAAAACACGATTTGTGTAATGATTTGGTAATTGCTGCAAATATTGCTGAGTTGGAACTGAATAACTAGCCACTAATATAGTTCCTTTTCAAACAATAATTAAATGGTTTTGACTGAGACATTAAACATTTTTCGAACATGAATGAATTGTCATCTTCCGAATAGTACCTTAGTACAAAATTATATCATTACACCTATATTTAGATACAAAAATGGTGTAACTTTAATATAATAAAAGTTCATTGAATAATCAATATACTAAAAAACCTCTAGACATTCTCTTCATTTTTCATGTCCAAATGGCTTTGAGACCTTTCATGTAACGAAATATTGTGACAATTTAGCAGATGAACTTTTAAGTCGACCATGTTTGTCACTGAAACGTTTAAACAGAAAATACAGTTAAGATGGTTAGCGGGTTGCACTGCTATTTGTTTCACTTGCAATTCATTTTTCGGTAAGATTTTCTTCAATCTGTTTTTCAAAACCCTTCTAGGTGCTAAAGCAATACCGCTTATACAACTGGCTGTGAATTTAATTGCTTCACAGTGTGATGTGCAGCAGCAGCAACTACGACAGAATAATAGGCAACTACTGCTGCAGCACATCAGAGCTATTTCAGTTGT